>CAUYLG010054498.1:0-158359 GCA_963573385.1 Cacajao melanocephalus | reverse complement strand
CCATTGTTAAGCACAATTATTGGCATAAAAGAGATTTTTAATACCCATTTTTAGACTGCATTCTAGCCTGGGCAATAGAACAAGAATCCCGTTCTCTCTCCCTCTTTCTCTTCCTCTTTCTTTCTCTCTTACATTCTTTTTCTCTTTCTTTCACTCTTCCTATCTTCTTTTCTCTCTCTTTCTTTCAAAAATAAATAAATAAATAAATAATAAAAAAAATAAAAAAGTGTGCAATGGCATTATGTCTAAAAGAAATACATACCTTAAGTGAAGCATACTTTATTGCAAATAATACTAACAATCAGGTAAGCCTTCAGGCAGTCATCTTTTTGCTGGTGGAGGGTCTTGTTTCAATGTTGATGGCTGCTGACTGATCAGGGTACTGAAGGTTAGAGGGTCTGTACTAATTGCTTAAAATAAGTAAACAATGAAATTTGCCATATCTATTGATTCTTTGTTTGATGAAAGATTTATCTGTAGGCTGAGCTCAGTGGCTTACACCTGTAATCCCAGCATTTTGGGAGGGTGAGGCGGGCAGATCACGAGGTCAATAGATTAAGACCATACTGTCCAACATGATGAAACCCCGTCTCTACCTAAAGATACAAAAATTAGCTCAGTGTGGTGGTGCATGCCTGCAGTCCCAGCTACTCGGGAGGCCGAGGCAGGAGAATTGCTTGAACCCAGGAGCTGGAGGTTGCAGTGAGCCAAGATCGCACCACTGCACTCCAGCCTGGCACCTGGTGACAGAGTAAGACTCTGTCTCAAAAAAAAAAAAAAAGAAAGAAAGATTTATCTGTAACATGTGATGCTATTTGATAGAATTTATTTCAAAATTGGTTTCAATCTGCTACTGTTTATCAACTAAGTTTATGTAGTGCTCTAAATCCTTTGATGTCATTTCAACAATGTTCATAATGTGTTCACCAGGAGCAGATTCTGTCTCAAGAAAACATTTTCTTTGCTTATTAATGAGAAACAAGTCTTCATCCATTAAAGTCTTATTATGAGATTGTAACAATTCTGTCACATCTTTAGACTCCACTTATAATTCCAGTTCTCTTGCTATTTCCGTGACATGTGCAGTTTTTTGCTCCACCAAAGTCTTTAACCCCTCAAAGTCATCCATGAGAATTGGAATCCATGTCTTCCAGACACATGTTAATGTAGATACTTTTATGTCCCATGAATCACAACTCTTCTTAATGGTGTCTAGAATAGTGACTCCTTTTTAGAAGGTTTTCAATTTACTTTGCCAGAATTCATCAGAGATACCATGCTTTTTGCCAGCTATAACCTTCCAAAATGTATTTTTTAAATAATAAGACTTGAAAGTCAAAATTACTCCTTGCAGAATGGATGTTGTGTTAACAGGCATGAAAATCTTCATCTACTTGTACTCTCTATTAGTGCTCTTGGATGACCAGATGCATTGTTAATGAATAGTAACAGCTTGAAAGTCGAAATAAATCTTTTTTCTAAGCAGTAGTTCTCAACAGTGGGCTTAAAATATTCAGTAAACCATGTGTAAACAGATGTGCTGTCATCTAGGATTTGATGTTTCATTTATTGAGCACAGACAGACTAGATTTAGTATCATTTTTAATGGGCTTAGATTTCCAGAATGGTAAATGAGCATTGGCTTCAGCTTAAAGTCAGCAGCTGCATTAGCACCTCACAAGAGAGTCAGCCTGTCCCTGAAGCTTTGAAGCCAGGCACTGACATTCTTCTCCAGCCATGAAAGTTTTAGATGACATCTTCTTCCAATAGAATGCTGTTTCATCTACATTGAAAGTCTGTTGCTTAATGTAGCAACTTTCATCAGGTATATTAGCTAGATCTCTAGATAACTTGCTGTAGCTGCTACATCAGCACTTGTCACTTTACCTTGTATTTTTGTTATGGAGATGGCTTATTTCTTTAAACCTCATGCAACAACCTCTGCTAGCTTCCAACTTTTCTTCTGCAGTTTCTTCACCTCCCTCAGCTTCCATGTAACAGCACTGCAGAGAGTTAGGGCCTTGATCTGAATTATGCTTTGACTTAAGGGAATGATGTGGCAGGTTTGATTTCTATCCAGGCCACTCAAACTTTCTCCATATCAGCAATAAACTTGTTTTGCCATTTCGTCATGTGTGTGTTCACTGGAATAGCACTTTCAAATCCCTTCAAGAAGTTTTTCTTTCCATTCACAACTTGGCTAACTGCTCAGTGCAAGACACTTAGCTTTGAGCCTATCTTGGCTTTCAACATGCCTTCCTCACTAAGTTTAATTATTTCTAGCTTCTGATTTAAAGTGAGAGACATGTAATTCTTTCTTTTACTTGAACACTTAGAGGCCATAATAGGGTTATTAATTGTCCTAATTTTAAGATCATTGTGTCTCAGGGAATAGAGAGGTCTGAGGAGAGGGAGAGAGGTGAAGAAATGGCTGGTGGGTGGAGCTGTCAGAGCACACACATTTATAAATTATTTCACTGTCTTATGTGGATGCTGTTCATGACACCACCAAACAATTACGATGGTAAAATCTAAGATCACTGCTGACAGATACTATAACATAGCTGTTCCCAACTTTTTTGGCACCAGAGACCAGTTTTGTGGAAGACAATTTTTCCACAGACAGGGGTGGTGGTCGGACGGTTTTTGGGATGAAACCATTCCACTTCAGATCATCAGGATTCTCATAAGGAGCACATAATCTAGGTCCCCCTCGTGCACCGTTCACAATAGGGCTCGTGCTCCTATGAGAATCTAATGCCACCACTGATCTCACAGGAAGTGGAGCGCAAGTGGTAATTCTCACTCACCTGCCGCTCACCCCGTGCTGTGCAGCCCAGTTGCGAAAAGGCCACACACTCAGTACCAGTCTGTGACTCAGCGGTTGGGGACTCCTGCTACAATAGCTCTAATAGTAATGAAAATCTCTGAAATATTATGAGAATTATCAAAATGTGGCACAGAGACAAGAAGTGAGACTACATTGCTGAAAGAATGGTGCCAATGGACTTGCTGGATGCAGGCTTTTACCAACCTTCCAACTGAAAGAAAAAAAAAGTAGTATCTATGAAGCACAATAAAACCAAGTGCAATAAACTGAGTTATTCATATACTTGTCTCATGTTGATGATTAAATAACATAAGATAAAGGTATGAAAATATCCTGTTGCCAGGCAGAATGTGAGTGGAGTGGCTACTAGGTGTAATCTTCTTCTTTCTCATCCTACAATAAAACCTTTATTTAGGAAAAGAAAAGAAGAAAAGCTTGTTTTCTATTCTGAGCAAGGCTCTGGTACTTCTCAGAAAATGAATTTGGTAAGTGTGATTTTTTTCAAAAACTTACTGGATACCCATATAAATTGATAAAAGATAAGAAAGGCTCAGTACCACCAGGGGCAATTTAATACTCAATTTCAAAGACAACATGAGTTTGGAACTTTGAAGAAGGGAAACTGGTGATACATAATTTAATCTAGTTCTCAAGTGATTACATTTTAATTTGGACTGTTTAAACACCACTCATGAGACTGTAGGGACTTTAAACCACATCACAAATCTCAGAATGAAGCACTTTATTTTTCAGGCAAGTTTATTAAACCTAAGCAGGTGAATGACAAGTAACTAGAGTAATCATGAAAACATTTTTTCATGATTAAGATGGATGGCAGTCCTCTTGTTTAAACAGCGCAGTTAGAGAAAAATGTTATACTTTCTAGAGAGATGTCATTTCTGAAATGTTCCCCCCTCTTCAATAAGACTAGTTTCTGATTCTGATAGAGCATTTAAGTTTATCCTATTATGTATTTTGCCAGTTGAAAACTAAAAGTTTAGACATATCCTAAGAAAGATCTAAAATAATTGCTTTGTAAGGCAACTTCTGAAAAGGAAAAGCAAATGTAATGGTTAATATTGTCCCATTTAAATGTATCTCAGAAAGGTTTTGGTTCAGTGAATTCAGAATGAGTGATCACAGTGTGATACCATTTATATAAAAAGTCACAAACACATAATACAAAACTTTTACATTATATGCACACACATGCACATACACACAAATATAAATGTAAAGGAAATAAAGATTTGGAAAGAAATAGATAAAACCCTGGTAACTTTGAAAAGCACCACAATTTTGGTGTGAGGAGAAGAAAGAGAAGGACTATAGGGAAAGAATGGCTGGACTCAAATGCAGGGAGTTAAGGGTTTATTACTTAAAGACAGGAATCAGAATAATCTGTCTTCTTGAGTTCTAGGTATAAAACAGACAAATAGGCCCCCAAACCTAAAAATTCCAGACAAGGGACTTGTTAAGACTTCATTTCAGAAATTAAAATCATATATGAAATTAGAAAATTAGAAAAAACAATCAGTTTTGCACTGTGTGCCTACAATTTAGTTAGAATAACTATTCACATTATTTTACATTAGAAAATATGAACAGTTAAATGAGCTAATAGTTTTTGAGAAAGAAGAATATCAGGAGAGTAGTATTGAAACGGGAAAAGTTCCCTTATCCCCGTCACAGGGCATCTGATGCAGGTATGGCTGGCTTCTTCAGTACCCCACTTCTCAAACCTCTAGGGAAAGCTTGCAGACAGGCAGGTTGTGGGGCTCTCACCCCACTGCAGCACCTAGGGTGAACGTTTGCAACTCCTGAAGCTCCCAGTGGGTGTGTGTTACCGGGGTGCTCTTTTAGTTTTGCCGTCTGTAGGCGGCTTGTGTTAACCATCTCAATTAGACCCTCTGCCTTATCTCAAAGACAGAGGGCTTTCTGTAGCCTGGGTTCTTGCCTTGGCGTAGGGAAAAACTGGATCACATGTGAGCTTGGAGAACGAGTGCAAGATGAAAGGAAGCTGCTCTCAGCAGATGGATGCGGAAGCCAAAAGGGAGATGGCATGGGAAGGTGGTTTTCCTCTGGAATCGGGCCTGCTCCGTGGCAGGACTATCCTTTGACTGGACCAGCCAAACTCCACAGTCGTTCTGCTGGTCAATGGACTACTGGCATTTGCTGGTACCTGTTGGTGTGCTCTTAAGCCGGTGCATTCTCCTCTAAGTCCAGCTGGTAGGGTGCATGCCCACTAGGGTCTCAGGGTTTTTATAGGCACAGGATGAGGGTCCGGTGGGCCGGGGGGATCTGGTGAAATGCAACATTTGGACACAAAAACAGAAAGGCCTTTCCACACCTCGGTCCGTGGGCAGAAGTACAGGGGTGGAGTCCTCCCTAGGGACCATGTCCTTCCTTCCCCAGACTTCCCTGCCCCACTCCCATATCAATATATACAAACTACTTATGAGTTTCTGACAAGGTTTATTTTTCTAATATGCAATATAATAAGAACAATTTGAGCAATGTAGTGAGTTTTTCATAAATTTGTTTTTCTGTTTTCTTTTTTTTTTTTTTTCGAGATGGAGTTTCACTCTTGTTGCCAGGCTGGAGTGCAATGGCATGATCTCAGGTCACCACAATCCCCACCTTCCGGGTTCAAGCGCTTCTCCTGCCTCAGCCTCCCAAGTAGCTGAGATTATAGGCATGTGCCACCACGCCAGGGTAATTTTTTGTATTTTTAGTAGAAATGAGGTTTCTCCACGTTGGTCAGGCTGGTCTCGAACTCCTGACCTTGTGATCTGCCTGCCTCAGCCTCCCAAAGTGTTGGGATTACAGGTGTGAGCCACTGCACCCAGCCCAATTTATTGACTTTCTTTTTTTTTTTTTTTTTTTGAGACAGAGTCTCGCTCTGTCGCCAGGCGCCAGGCTGGAGTGCAGTGGGGCGATCTCGGCTCACTGCAACCTCCGCCTCCTAGGTTTAAGTGATTCTCCTGCCTCAGCCTCCTGAGTAGCTGGGACTGCAGGTGCACGCCACCACGCCCAGCTATTTTTTTTTTTTTTGTATTTTTTTTAGTAGAGACAAAAGGGCTATTCTTTATTTTCAGAATACATTCTTTCTATTTTGGGTTTGTTACAAAAGCTGTTTCTTTGATAAAATTGATGGAAAGTGAAAATGGTAATCTATTTTTTTTCTAATGTCCTTGCTTGGTAAAATAGAAATTGAACAAATTTTTATCATACACATATTTTATCTTTTGAAATGTTAGCAGTTGTTTCAATCCAGGAATGTAAAAACACTCTTAAAAGAGTATAAAAGAAATAGATTATTGTTTCTAAAGATAAATTTTGTTTTTGCTTTTGTTGAGATTTTCTATATACTTTTGTTTTCTATTTTATCATTCTCTGTTATTACTATTATTTATCTTCTTCTACTTTGTTGAATTTTCTCTCTTTAACTTCTTAAAATGAATGCTTAGCTTCATGATTTTCAGCCTTTATATAATAGATTTATTTAGGTCTATACACTTGCCTCCCACATGATATGATGTTTTGTAGTTTGATTTTTTTTTCAAAACATATTCTAAACTTTGCTTTCATAATTTCTATCACTTGTAAATTAGAAGAGTATTATTTGGCTGGGCACAGTGGCTCATGCCTGTAATCCCAGCACTTTGGGAGGCCAAGATGGGCAGATCACGAGGTCAAGAGATCAAGACTATCCTGGCCAACATGGTGAAACCCCATCTCTACTAAAAACACAAAAATTAGCTGGGTGTGGTGGAGGGCGCCCATAATCCCAGCTACTTGGGAGGCTGAGACAGAAGAATCCCTTGAACCCAGAAGGCAGAGGTTGCAGTGAGCAGAGATCTCACCACTACATTCCAGCCTGGGCGACAGAGTGAGACTTCATCTCAAAACAAACAAACAAACAAAATAAAACAAAACAAAAACAGAACAGTATTAATTAATTCCTAAACATCTGGGAATCAGTGGAACAGAATGTGATTAATTATGGCAAACGCCCTGTTTGTTCTTGAAAAGAAAGGAATTTCCTCTCTATATAGCAGTGGGGTAAGAGTTAAGAATCATGTTTAGATCTTCTATATCATTGCTGATGTTTTCAATCTGCTTATTTTTTACTTTTAGCTTTTATTTTAGGTACAGGCAGGTTTTTTGGTACATGTGCAGGTTTCTTATACAGGTAAATTTCATGTCACAGGGGTTTGGTGTACAGATAATTTCATCACTCAGGTAATAAGCATAATACCTACTGGATATTTTTTCTGATCCTCTTCTTCCTCCCACCCTACCCCTCTCCACCTTCAAGGAGGCCCCAATGTCTGTTGTTCCCCTCCTAGTATCCATGTGTTTTCATTGTTACACTTTCACTTGTAAGTGAGAGCATGCGGTTTTCTGTTCCTGTGTTAGTTCTCTTAGGACAGTAGCCTCTAGCTCTATTTATATTGCTGCAAAGGACATGGTATCATTTTTTATGACTGTGTAGTATTCCATGGTGTATACATACTACATTTTCTTTATCCCAGCTATCATTGATGGGCATTTAAGTAAATTCCATGTTTTTGCTATTGCACATAGAACTGCAATGAACACATGCACACCTGGGTTTTTATGGTAGAATGACTTCTATTCCATTGAGTGTATACCCCAAAATAGGATGGCTAGGTTGAATGGTCATTCTGTTTTAAGTTCTTTGAGAAATCACCAAACTGCTTCCCACAATGGCTGAACTAATTTGCACTCCCATCAAGAGTGTATAAGAGTTCTCTTTTCTCCACAACCTTATCAGTATCTGTTTATTTTTTGACATGTTAGTAATAACCATTCTGACTGGTGTGAGATGACCAATCGTGGTTTGATTTGCATTTCTCTAGTGATTAGTGATGTTGAGCATTTTTTCATAGCTTATTGGCCATATCTATGTCTTCTTTTGTAAAGTGTCCATCCATGTCCTTTGCTCACTTATTAATGGGGTTGTTTGTTTTGAGCTTGTAAATTTGTTGAAGTTCCTTATAGGTTCTGGATATTAAACCTTTAGTGGATGCATAGTTTGCATATATTTTTTCTCATTCTGTAGGTTGTCTCTTTATTGATAGTTTCACTTGTTGTTCAGAGGCTCTTTAGTTTAATTAGATCCTAATTTTCAATTTTTGTTTTTGTTGCAATGGCTTTTGGCATCTTTATCATATAACCTTTGCAAAGGCCCATGGCCAGAATGGCATGGGTTATTTTCCAAAGTTTTTATTGTTTTAGATTTTATATTTAAGTCTTTAATCCATCTTGAATTGATTATTGTATGTGATGTAAGGCAATCATCTACTTTCATTCTTCTGTATAAGGCTAGCCAGTTATCCCAGTACTATTTATTGAATGAGTTCTTTCCCTATTGCTTGTTTTTGTCAGTTTTGTCAAAGATCAGATGGTTGTAGATGTGTGGCACTATTTCTGGGCTCTCTCTTCTGTCCCATTGTTCTATGTGTCTGTTTGAGTACCAGTATCACGCTGTTTTGGTTACTGTATCCCTAAAAGATGTGAGTTACAGTCTTTCCTTTTTTGGATTTCTCTCTTTCTCCCCTTAGTTTCAGCAGTTTGGGGTTTATGTGTCTTGGGATCATATTATTAGCTTCATAAGAATTCAGAATTGTACTTCCTGGTGGATTGATATTTCATCACTTTGAAAGCCCCCTTTTTGTCTCTAATAATGATGCTACCCTATCTACTTTGTAGGCTTACTATAGCTCTACTACCTTGCTTAGAGTAAATGTAATCTTAGCGTATCTTTTTAAGGTGTGTCTCTAGAAGGCAGCATATATTTGGATTTGTTTTTTAACCACTATAGCAGTATCTTATCTTTTAATCAGAGTATTAAACATATTGACATTTGATATATTTAATGAAATCTTTTTGCTGAAATCTACATTTTTCTACTTGATTTCTAGTTTTCCATATCTTCTTGGTTCTTGCTCTTTCTACTTCCTCGTCTTCTTTTAGAAAAATTAAGATGCCTTTGTTCTTACTTTCTCCTGTATTTACTCTTGATTATACATTCTTTTACATTTTAATTTAGTGGTTATCCTGAATATCAGAACATTCATTCTTCACTTATTAAAGATTACTATAAAGTAGTACTTTCGCAACATCCCAGATGTTTTGACCATTTTAAGTCAATTTACGTTCTCAAATCTTTTGCGCTGCTGGTTTTATGTAATTTATTGCACCTTATTTCAGCCTTAGTTTGGTTTCCCCACAGAACAGTTTCTGAGGCAAGAATTTGAGTTCAGAGAATTTATTTGGAAGTAATCCCAGAAAGAAGGTGATCAAAGAGAAAAGGGATAAAAGCCAGTAAAGAATATTTCAACAACCAGGTTATAGATTTTGAGCTCAAGTGTTAGAGGTTGCAGTATCTTAAATGGTGACCCCCAAGAAGATATGTCTATGTTCTTACCCCAGAAGCCTGAGAATGTAACCTTGGTTGGAAATAAGGTATTTGCAGATGTAATTAATTTAATGATCTTGAGATAAGGAGATTATCCTGGATTAGGGTGTACCCTACATCGAATGACAAGTCCTTTTAGAGATAGGAAAAGACACAGACATGGCAGAGGAAAAGGCCATGTGAAGAAGGTGGCAGGGACTGGAATTATGAAACCACAAGGGAAGGAACATCTGAAGATACCAGATGCTAGCAGAGGCAAGGCATAATTCTCTCATGAGTGTTCAGAGGGAGCTTGATTATGCTGACACCATGATTTCAAACTTCTAGCATCAGAACTATGAGACAATACATGTTTATTGTTTTAAGCCAACAAGTTCATAGTAATTTGTTACAGCAATTCTAGAAAACTAATGCAGGATGTGAACTGTATCACAGAATATTTCCACAAAATGCTGAAGAGACCAGACAATTTATCCATTGACTTACATTTTTGCCATTGATGGTTGCCCCAGGGCATTACATTCCTGAATTTCTGGACAGATATGTGTATAGTCAATCAAGCTGAACTTCACTGATGCTAAAGAGACGGTCCAAGCAGAGAAGAGGTAAGGACATTGGAGGCAGAAATGTTGTTATTTTAAGGAATTGTCAACATCTTCATGGAAAGTCAGGTAGTCCATGGGATCTCAGATGGGATATCAACATTGTCTATTGCATACACTATATGTTTCATAAGACATTAGTATCACTGTTTTGTATAATAGGTATTCATTTAAATTTATAATATTTAATTTGTTTCATTAGTTTTTATTTCTTCTTTTCTGTGATACTATCTGGGATCATTTTTCTTCTTTGTAAAAAAAAGTCTATCATGTATTTTAGTCTATCAGGTGGCAAAGAGTTCTTTCAGTTTTTGTTTGTGTGAAAATGTGTTTATCTTTTTTTTTAATTGAAGACTATCTTGGCTGGGTATAGACTTTGGGGTTGGCAGTTATTTTCTTTCACCACTTTTATGATGACATTTTATTTTCCTCTGGCTTTCATCCTTTGTTTGAAATGTTAGTTGGCAGTCTTATTTTTGTTCCTTTTAACAGTTTTCTTCTGGATTCTTTTAAGTCTGGATGCTTGTGTTTGGTTTTCAGCATTTTATAAATGTTCAGGTATTTTTTTTATGCTACTTGAGTTTTATAATACTTCTTGAATTTGTAGTTTGCTATCCTCAGTTTTGAAAAGTTCTCAGCTAGTATTTCTTTAGTTGTTGCATCCACTCCATTCTTCTCCCCTCTCTTTGGAATTCTACTTATTCATGTATTACAGTTTTTCTCTGTATCTCATGTGGTTTTGATTTTCTTTTTCATATTTTTAACCTTTTCTTTTTTTATGCTTATAAATATTTCCTACTCATCTGTCCTCTAGTTCACAAACCCTGTGCCTATTCTGCTATTTAAGCTATTTTTTACATTCTTAATTTCAATTGGTAAATTTTTCAGTACCAAAATATGCATTTGATCTTTTTTTAAAGAATTAATTCCAGTTTTCTTCTGGTAAAATTCAGATGAAAAGATGCAGCATTTTATCAGAGAATGGTAGTCTATTAAACTGTTATGTTCAAGTCTGTTTCCACTATTTCCAACATCTAGATTCTGTGTCAATTTGTTTCTGTTATTTTTCCTCTTTTATTTTCAGTCATTTGGTCTTGACATTGTGTGAAGCCCAGATTAGATTATCTTCTTCCAGAGAGAATTGGCTTTTCTTCTTGTAATCTGTGAAAATAAATGCTGATCTCTTTAATCCATTCAAAGTTTCTAGTCCTGGTGAGGGCTGCTGTGGAACCAGTGCTCCAACTCCTAAAGTGTAGCCTTTCAGAGAATCAACAGGAATCTGTGGTATTTACTTTCTTAGTGGGCTCTGATTCCCCATTTCCTTTCCTCTTTATCTAACTGCTGAAAACTGCTAAATTTTAGGACTACATTTCTGCTGGTTTTTTCAGCTTCTTCTTTGATGCAGTTCAGTAATTGGAAACCACCTTAAGGAGAAGGAAGCAGAGGATATAGGGCTGACTTTAAACTCATTCATCCTTTTTCTGAAATCTTGGCTCCTTAAAATCTTGATGCATAAAATCGTTCTTCTTCTATTCCTAACACAGCTATTTGCTTGTTTGTGTTCTGTGTTTAGTTACCTGTTTTAGTTGCTATCTTAAAACCAGGAGTCAGATTATACATTTAGGTAGAAATCCTAATTAATTGTATGATTGTAGTGAATAATACCAGCAGTAAATGTGAAGACATTTTTTATTTGAGAGTCTCTGGAGGTTTTGTTTCCCCATAACCACTAATACTATAAGTGCAAATGTCGTACTTTTTATGAAGGTAGAAATAATACAGAAGGAAACGTTCTAAAGACCTCAAGAGATTACTGTTTTTAATCCATTCCTTTTCTTACTTTCCAAAGCACCTCAGGTGATTATCTCTTTTAATTAATTAATTAATTCAATTAAAGCTAAAGTTTTTAAACAAATATTAATTTCTTGTCACCATGTGTCCAGAACCATTCTAAGCACTAGGAGTTGATGGATGGGGAAAGTGATATTAGGTGTGTGTGTGTGTTCGTGGGGAAGATAATAGTCTCCTGGCCAGAAAAAAATAGGAAATATACAAAGTCAGAAAACAAATAAATATGAATTACATCACACTGATTATAAGTGTGGAAGGAATAATGATATAATAAAGATTCACAGGACAAGAGACACTATCTAATGAGGTATTATAGCTATTATTGTGATAAAGTTATTTGGTTATTTGCAACCAAAATTTATGCTAAGATGAGTAAGTCTTATATCTTTCATGATCTCCTCAGGGGAAAAGTGTTTATTTACTCAATGTGCTTATTCTTATAATATGTCATTAATCACCTTTACAAATCCCAGAATGAGAAATTGTACTTAAATATCACACAAAGAATATTGCAGTTAATGAATAAGCTCTGGGAACAAATTGTCTCTTTATTGAGTTACCAATCACAAACAAATAACAAGTGAGGGATATTTCATGTTATAATCATCTGTATTTTTATGTAAATAAAAATGAAATGAGTTTTTAAATAATTTTTGCAAGAAAACCGGACAATTTCCTGTTGTGATGTTCTAGTGTTGTTGTTTTGCCAAAGGTGTTACAGAACTCAATTATCCTAAGTCATTTTTAAGATTTTATGCTTTCCTTTTCATATTTATTTATGATTTTACTCTGAGGCAAGTCAGCAATATTAATATATCATGAAATGCTTTCTTTTTAAATAACAATAAGGTCGTGGAATTGAAAGAGTAGTAATAAAGCCATTGTTTTAAATATAAAATCTGAGTTTTTCTGAAATATAACTAGGTAGAAAGCATTATTAAATATCATTTTATAGTGTCTGCATTGACACAGCATTATGCAAAATGCTATAGCAAGAAAGTAAGATAAAATCTCTTTATATATGAATATATGTACATATAAACACACAAACATTACAAAAAGTACCACAATGCTTTAAGAACCATAATAAAATATACTGAGTACTGTTTTAAAATCTTGTTGATGCAAATAGCAATCCATTTATAAGATATAATCAGAGAAACAAAAAAGAAACTATAACAGCAGCAAAATAGCTGAAATACCCAAAGGAAGCTTAATAAGAAATGAGCATCATGCATAAAAAGAAAACTTTAAAATTATGAAAGACACAAAAGAAGATTTAAACAAATGGAAAGTTCTGCTTTAGCTTTCAATGGAAAACCACAACATCACCAAAAAGAGGTCAAAGGGAAAAAAACCTCAACAATATAATGAGGTCAGTTCTCTGAATATTAATATTATTCATTATTTGGTAAAATATAAATAATAATTCTAGAAAAATAATGAATAGAACTACCTTTATAAATTGTTAAACCACATTATAAAGCTAACAATATAAAAACAGAATGGTATATACTTATAACTAGATAAATCAGAAATCCACCTAAATCCATGAGGTATTTTTTTTCATTTGATAGAGAAAGTATTTCAATGAAGTAAGAAAGTGTGGATTAATAAGCAAATTAAACTAGGCCCATCAGCTAGTCGTTTGGAAAAATAAATACGTTTGACTTCCTACCTAATGCACAATAAATTCCTATGGGTCGAAGAATTATAGGTGCAAAACCAACCATAAGGTGCTATGGGAAAACAAAACAAAGCAACAAAACATGTAGCATTCTTTTATAATCTCAGAATGAGAAAGGCCATTAAAGTATTGCACAAAATTTCAGAAGCCTCAGAATAGTATATTGGTAAATTCAGCTGTACAAGAATATAATATTTCTGCTTGAAAGAATAAAACAAAGCAAATTCAAGACAAGTGACAAACGGGGAAACATTTGCTCATATCCTAGTGTATCAATTTCCCTAATATGTAAATATTTATACCAAATTAATAAGAAAATATCTATAAACATTAAGAAATTTGTGAAGTATATGATAAGACAGTTCACAGAATATGAAATATAAATATTTGGCTCTTAAATATGTTAAACATATAAAAAGACACCATACATTTCATCAAAAAAGGGAAATGCTAAATTAAAATTACAAGATAATGTATTTGGCAACTATCAAGCAGTTTGCTTACACAGTCATTTTCATGCTTCTTACTAAAAGTATGAATTTGTACATCTTTATGGAAGGAAATGTACTACTAGTTAGAACAATGTTTTAAAAATGTCCTTATTTTTGCCCTTATTCATATTCCCCTACTGAGAATACATACTACATAAGTATCCACACATATATAAAATGGCCATTGAATTTTCTTTTAATATTGCAAAAACTTTGACAAAAATCTATTTTCATCATTAAGGGAATGGCTAAGAAGGTTATGACACATTTATATAATAAATAAATGTAGTTGTTAAAAAGAATTAGGCAGAACTTGATGCGTTTTAAGAGACTGAAGATCTTTAAGACATATTCATTAAGGAAGAAATAAGATGAGAACTACGTTTTTGACAAACCACCTTAAGTAGGCTGAATTATGTATCCCCCAAATTAGTATGTTGAAGTCCTAAACCCTAATATGTTAGAATATGACTGGATTTGAAAACAGAGCCTTTAAAGAGATAATTAAGGTAAAATGAAGTCATATGAGTGTACCCTAATCCATTATGACTGGTGTCCTTACAAGAAGAGTAAATTCAGATGCAGACAATTCACACAAACAAAGGGGTAACCATGAGAGGACGTAATGCAAAGGCAGTAGTCCGCAAGCCAAGGGGAGAAGCCTCAGAGAAAACAAATATGCTGACTCTTTGATCTTTGACTTCTAACCTGCAGAACTACAGGAAAATAGACTTCTGTCTCGTAAGCCACCCAGTCTGGTATTTTGTAAAGTAGTTCTAGCAGACTAATATACTACCATTTGTGTAAAAATTATATATATATATGTATGTATGTATGTATTTGCTTGTATGTGTATAGAAAATCTCTTGCAGAGTAGATAAACTGGTTGCAGTACTTTCTCTGGGGAAAATAACTGTGGTTTTGATGAAAAGGTAGGAGAGAGACTTTTGGAAAAAGGAATACCCTGTGAACCAGAAGAAGGGTTTGAATAGTTTCTTCCATCCATCTATTATCATATTACCTGGAGAAAAGTTGCCTAACTATACAGTATCTCAGCTAAAAGGGACAGTATGAGCACTGAATGACTTCCCAGAATCTTCAGATAGACATACTATTAGCATTATATTGTTTGAAATGTTTTTATCTGCTCAGGAAAAGAGTGACAACCAAGGAATTGTAAACATGTGAACATTTATTATCTAACCAAAGGATTAGTCTTGTGTCATAAAGACCAAAGTTCAGAAGAAACTGATGATAAGAGCGTGTTTGTAGTTCTGTCCTGAGCAAGGAAAAAATGAAGAAGTAATCCTATTGATTATGGGCAGATGGCACAAAGTTAGCAAACAAGAAAGAGAGAAAATAGGAATCTTCTATTTTATTTCTGTTCTCCCTGTCAAAGAGAATGATCTTCAGACTGCAAAGAGTGGGAAATATATTGGGTATGGGAAATTGAAACTGAAAGATAACTGAAGAGATTGTAAGACAGCACCCAGCTACTCAAAATGAATCCAATTTTCTGGACCCAGATGAATTGTTCTAAGATACTGAGAGAACTTTTAGCTGAGAGTACTTGGCTACCATCAGTAATCATTAAGGGGATGTAAGAGAAGAACAAATGTTATCCTGGTTTCAAAAAGTTTCAGGAGGTGTTTTTCACAAACCATAGATGTGGGATCTTTTTCTTTTTATTCTTTTATTTCTTGGGCTTGAGATATTGTAAGATAATTAAGATAATTCTCTAGAGCAAATAGTTAACTTGTTGAGATGAGATGTGAGCTTGTGGAAAGGAAATCAGCAATCACTAGGAACAATATCTGATTCACAGGGAATAGGTCATGGGGGACCAACTATAGAGCTGGTCTCTGGCTCTTCTTTGTTCACATGTGGCTCTTGTGTTATGAGGGAGGTGTTTACTTACATATATGTTTCTTTCAATAGACTGTGAGCTCCTCAGGAGTTGGAGGACACTCTATTTTAGTCTGAGCTTATAACATTATGTTTATTTTTATAGCACTAGAAGACTGCAGGTTTGGATGGAATATCAACTACAGTCAGAGTTAGGGTACATGTGTGGCATGTGACAAAATTGTTAATTATGTACCTTTGAGCACAATGGAGAAAAGCTCTACAATTAGGACTTGTAGTCTGTTAAGTTGCATTAGCTAAGGGGCAGAGGCTAATGGATCTAAATGAGAGGAAGATCTCTATTTACCTCATATAAAGTCTTATCTTCATCTCTGCCTTTTTTGAAATTGCAGAGGTCCTTGTCTATGGCCCTACCATCCTGAATGCACCCAATCACCTCCGAAATTGGAGAGTTCCTAGACACACTCAGAAAGTTTATGAATCACATATTGACTGAGCACCATGCCAGGCTTGTGTTACAGGTAAAACAGTGGACAAGGAGGGGCTCAGTCTTCACCATGGCAGATGTGAAGCCTGACAGAAGCAACAGATAAATACTTTAAAATAAAGCAGAAGAAATGTCAGTGGCTGCTCCATAATCTTCCCATAGGATGAGTTTAGTGTTGGTAATCTTACTGAATATTTGCCTATAAGGCTTGTATTTAAGCTGTACTTGTATAGCAAAGAGACTAATTTTATTTAGCTGTATGTTTATTTGGGGGCCTTTAGAGTGAGGGGTGCTCTGGAAAATTATGGGAACACAGGTTGATCTAAAGCTTGTTGATTGTGAGTTTTATGACAGAGAAAGTACAGAATGCACTGCGGTTACCTAGTGGAGGTATCTAACCCAGGTCGACACCATCAGACATATGACCTAATTTAGTGGAATTGATGTCATACCTAAGCCATGAAGATGAGTAAGTGGGAGAAATGGGTAAAAACAAGTGTTGCAGGTGGAAGGAACAGTATCTGCCAAGTTCTATAGGCAAGATCATGGGCCCTTAAAAGATTTACAAATGTATTCCTACTAGAACATAGATTGAGAATGAGGGAGTGTGACATGAAGACCCTGCAGAGAATCACCATAAGGAGCCTTGTACATAAGGTACAATCTGTACTTAATCCTCTGAATAATGGAAACAAATATAGGTTTTTAATGCTGGAGTATAACAATCAATTTCTATTTTTAGTAAGACTTCTTGGGATGGAGAACACATTGAAAGGACTACATATGGAGGGAGGGTGACTACTTAGAAAACTGTCACAGTGGCAGGAGATTTTGAGTGGGAATGGAGGAATAGAGGAGGGACCTGTGAAATATTTACATGGTCATATTGATAGAAATTTGGGATCTATTGCATGAGAACATGATAAAGGGGAAGAGTCTTGTGAAATTTCCAGGCCTCCAGCATGGACTCCTGTATAGACAGTGATACCACTTACTTGAGCTAGAAAAGGAGAGGAAGAGTATGTGTGGATTTTGGGGGATAGATGAGGAATTCAGGGTGATAGCTGATGCACAGGAGAGAGGCTGCAATGCAGATGTGTGTAAAGAAATCAACAGTATATAGATTAGTCATTTTTCTTTGGCATGCTTGCCTTTAAGAACCTGATTGTTATCATGGTATGGAATAAACATACACACAACGTTTGTGAAGCCCTTAGTCCCCGTTTTTAGATTCTAGATTGAAGTACCACTGTAAGGGAATGAACAGAATCACCTAGAGAGTATGTGTAGATTGAGAAGAGGAGAAGGCATAGTTTGGGACCCTGAAAAATAATAACAATGGGTAGAGAATAATGACCATGCAAGACGACTAAGGAAGAGAAGTCAGAGGGTTCAGAGGAAAGCAAATAGAGAGTATGCCATAAAAATCAAGTGAAAAAATGTGTGAAGCATGTGGAACTTGTTAGCAGTGTAAAATATGAGAGGATTGGCAAATACACTGAATGAACAAATGAGGGCATACACATATTTCAAGCAGCTTAAATGATACAATAAATCCACCAAGAAGAAATTTAGTATTATTAAATGTAAAGGTCTATTCTGGGTCCACATAGTTAACTGAAAAAATAATATGATAGAAACATTTTTAATTTAATCAAAGTACATGAAAGGCATTAGGTTTAATGTGGATAATTAGAGCAATTTTTGTCTACCATAACGGACATAGAATGGGAAAATAGCTTTCAGTAGTTTAAGATATGCCTTTGTAAAATAGATAGGTTAGAAAATATTTGTGTCTTAGAAAATAAAAGTTGAACCAATATTGATTCAGTAATAATAATAATAATAATAATAATTTGATTCAGTAATTCAGAGAATTCCTGGAACTTACTTGTATCTAGAAACAACTGCTTCTTAAATTGATAGTTCCTTAATAATGTAGAAGGAGTTCCAGCAGAAGTTAGAGGGTGGAATATCCTCAATATTCAAAGACTAATCTGGCAACAATTTGACATTGGAGTTGACGACCATTATGTTTTATACTATTTTTTCTATTCTGTGATTTGAAGATTTCTGCAAAAATTAAAATATAAACATTATTAAGTCTAGAGAAAATTATAAATGTTCTCTCAGTCAACCTGTGGTTCTCTAATTGTGTTATCTAGGTTCAATCTTTCCTATACTGTTATTGTATTACAACCCCGACAAAATTTAAACACAAAATTATATTATCGTCATTCAAATGTTGAAAATAATGATGGATAGATAGACGGATAGATACAGATAGATGGATAGATAGATGATTGATAGATAGATAGATAGATGGATACAGATAGATACTGATATATATTTTAACTACCTGAATACTATAAAATAAAATGAACGATACCTGCTAAAGCAATGTTAATGATGCAAAAATAAATAATGAATATATTAAGTTGTTACCACAATATACAGCACCAGAAAAGTACTTACAAAATTAGTATTTAAAAATAAAAACCTTCCTATTTCCAGAATTATGTAATACAAATGACTTTCATCAAACTTTCAATACTTTAAGTTGAGCATTGTCTGGAAAATTTAAAGGAAAATAGACACAAAAATTATAACTAATAAGGAAAAAAAACGTATCTGGAAGCCTAGGCAAACAATTTATTATGAATAATAATAAAACTAAGAACTTTTCCTGCATTCCAGACAATTTTATAGCATTGAAAAAGGAATAGCTTAACAATAAAAAGAAGCAAACCCTTAATCAAAACTTTTGCAAACAAATCTCTATCTTAGTGTGATGTTACTCACACATAGTGTAGAAAAAACTTTTGGTTTTGTCCAGCTGCTAGAGAAAGGAAGGTTCTGGCTGTAATGAAATCTGCCTCAGATCATCTGCTCACAGGACTTGATTCCAGCCAGCCTTAGGAATTTCTGCTCCCAGAAATAGGGAGAATTTCTGCTTAGGAATTTCTGCTCCCAGAAATAGGGAGAAAAAGATGCTTAAGATGACTTATTCAATGCAGCAAAGAGAAAGAAAGCCTGTGTTTTCTATGGCCCTGTAATTCAGTTCCAAAATGATTCATTCCTCTTGAGAAAGGATAAGTTTAAAAAATCAGCCCATTTTCCTCTACTTCAGGCTTTAGTGTCCACATCAGAAAAACTGAACAAAGAGCTCACTTTGAAAGAAACCCTACAGCAGAGAGCAAAACTTGACCACAAAAAGACCCATTTGTGAAGAGATTATCACCAAGGCAGCTTGTGATAAGATACCTTACGATTTCAGACAAAATAGATTCACAGGAGTCATGTTTTTTTTAGGACAAAATAGATGCATAGCAGTCATCTTTATTGTTGTTAGGTGTTTTGTTTTGTTTTGAGATGGAGTCTTGCTCTGTTGCCCAGATTGGAGTGTAATGGTACAATCTTGGCTTACTGAAACCTCCACCTCCCAGGTTCAAGTGATTCCTGCCTCAGCCTCCTGAGTAGCTGGGATTACAGATGTGCACCAACACACCCAGCTAATTTTTGTATTTTTAGTACAGACAGGGTTTCCCCATGTTGACCAGGTTGGTCTCAAACTCCCAACCTCAGATGATCCACCCGCCTCAGCATCCCAAAGTGCTATGATTACGGGCATGAGCCACTGCACCTGGCTCATGGTTCTTTTAAACAAGTTTTTAAAAAAACTCTGATTACATGAAAATTGATATTCAATTTCAACAAAATGTTTGTACAGAACTTCTTCAAAAACTCATTTACATGTAACCAAGTGGTTAAATATAAATATTAGTAACCATAATTAACCTCATAATTTCCAAAAACATCACTAAGGTATTATATATACAAAAGCATTGGCTATATCTAGCACACAGAACGTGGTCTCTAATACCATCCCCACTGAAATGACTCAGGGCTCCACAGAGCAATGGCTTATTCCAGGGCTGGGATATAGAACATCTTTTCATATCAGAATGTAAAGAGGTGCTTTAAAAATGATAGGGGCATATTACAAAGACATAGGAGCCAGGCTGAAAGGGCTCCCATTGGCCAAATCCAGGACAACTTGAGCACCAAAATAATTAAGAAAAGTAAGAAATTTTAAACTATTGAAATGAAGTACAATCTATTAGTTTAC
Organism: Cacajao melanocephalus; assembly: GCA_963573385.1. Classification (NCBI taxonomy): domain Eukaryota; kingdom Metazoa; phylum Chordata; class Mammalia; order Primates; family Pitheciidae; genus Cacajao; species Cacajao melanocephalus. The sequence continues at coordinate 137,968 of CAUYLG010054498.1, read as the reverse complement.
ACCAATAAAAACTAAATGATTGATGGTTACATGATAGATATGAACATACATACATACACGTATACATATGAAGGAGCGTATAAACATGAGAGGAATGGTGGAGTTGAAAAATCATAATTTTGCAACCATCCAAATAAAGATTGGAATACTGGATCACTTAAGAGTCATCAATGGAGGATCCATCTAGAAGGAAATTTACATGAGAAACGGTATATTTAAATGGTCATAAAAAATCTTCCCACAGATTTCTCGTTGATAACAATAGCATGCAGAAATTGGACAAAGTATTAACCAGGTAATCAACGTGAATACCACCAATGAGGGGAAGATGAACATCATGCACCTCCAGATGTGATATACTGAAAAAGGCATGTAACTTATTTATTATTCCAGCCATCACCATGAGAAAACATAGAACAAAATCAAAACGAGAAGTGTTCTGTTTAAAAGGAAAGACAGTTTATTCTTCAAAACATTTTAATGTCAAAATGACAGTGAAAATTTTTAAGATTTTAAATACAGTCATAAAGTGAAGTCTGCAATGCAGGAAAAACATACCATAAATATATTGTGAGGTCAATGGGCAAAATTGGAATGAGGAGAGTAGATTCTATCAGATTGATAATCCTTTAGCAGTTATTTAATAGAATATACCTATTCTTCAGAAATATGCATTGAAATCTTTAAGGGTAAAGAATCTTATTGTAATCATCTTAATTTCACATGATTCAGAAAATAAACCCGGAAAATACACACACACACACACACTCTCTTTCTCTCAAGTAAATGGAGTAAATTGTTAAGAATGTTTTGGGTAAGTAGGGTAAAGGTATATTTCTCTTTGAGACAAAGATATATGGACTGTTGATATTTTTGCATTTTTGTACTACTCTTACTTTTCACAAATTTTTACATGTATAAAAGTATTTCCAAATAAAAAGTATTTTTAAAAGCCCTGCAAAGCTGGACATGGTTGCTCATACCTGTAATCCCAAGACTTTGGGAAGCTGAGGTGGGAGGATCACTTGAAGTTGGGAGTTTGAGACCAGCCTGGGCAACATAGCAAGACCCCTCCTCTGCAAAAAAATTTTAAAAATTAGTTGTGTGTGGTGACACACACACGTAGTCCCAGCTACTCCGGAGGCTGAGGCAGGAAGGCCACTTGACTGCAAGAGTTCCAGGCTGCAGTGAGTTATGATTGTGCCACTGCACTCCAGCCTGGATGACAGAGCAAGACTCTGTCTCTTCTAGATCATCAGGAGTAAAGACGTATAGTATGCAGGATACAAGTATAGAACTTGTATCCTGAAATACAAGTTCTAATTTGAACACATGTCTTTATCAAAAAGTAATGTTAAGGATCATAAGACGGCAAAATAATATCGGTATAATACTGAAATTGTGTTTTGACTTTTTGAGCACAGACTGTTTTTGGTGCTGTTAGCCTTCAAAAGGAAACAGAGGTAACTTATAATGGCATTTTAAATTAGAGTCTTTCCAGTTAATGGTTTTACAATTAATTTGATTGATCCTGATGTTAAAAGTGCCTTTAAAAATTGAAATCAATAAAATGTCTCACTTCTCAATGTGTTCCTCAAGTTTCCCAATCTCAAGTGTTCTTAATGTGCATTTGTTTTTAACAATTTACCTGAGACCACAAATGTGGAGAATTCCAAAACCATTTCATCACTAGAGCCAACCAAACGTGAAGGACAGAGGATGGGAGACAGCAGAATGACCATGTATTGAGTAGGAAGCACAAACTTTAACACTTACTCAGCAACCACACTTTATTTTTGAAAAATTTCATATTACTATGGGAATATGAAATGGTGAAGTGCACATGTGCAAGACAACAGTAGTAATTCATGAGTCATAAGAGGATTGCAATGAAAACACACACATCCACACAGAATTGTTTACCATTATCTGCGGCAAACAGGAGTAACCTGAAAGCCTCGAGGAGTCCTACAAACTACGATCTCAGACATGAAATACTCATGGTGTATATGACACCAATATACAAGAAAACCTCAGACTATCTCCTGATTTATAGTTGAGAAAAGTCCTGTTCAGGAATTAAGGCATGGTGCTGTACACACATTCAGATGGTAAGGCTGAAGATAATGAAAGCAACAATTTGACCCTCAAGGTTCCCACCCATTCTTGTTGTGTCCTAAAGCTTCCTTTCTTCTCAGCCTCAGACATTTGGTGTTTCTAGGCCTAGTTTTGGGTACCCATGTCCATTTCCCCAACTAGGCCCATGAACTGGACATTCATTTGGCCTCAGTATCCATTCTTCTTCCCTCACAATACCATAATTTCCTTTTGAGCAATTACTTCTCCACCACATTGTGTAGTTTCAGTGAAATGGTTAATCTATTCCAAGGGGAAGCTTCAGGGGTGCCTGTAACCTCTTTCTGGAAGATTCTTCCTTCTCATCACTCCATACAATTAGCTTCAAGTTGTGTCCTAAATGGTGCCAAGCACATGCTTTTTCTGCAGACTTTAAACCTTAAGTAAATTATGCAAGGCTGCAGTAGTATAAAGAAATAAAATCAAAGCTGGTCGAGTTCACTCTCTGATTCCAAATTTCCAACTAACCATACCACCTCTACACTATTTGCTACATCCAGATTTATTTTCCACAAGCCATCTCCCAACCATTCCTTCCTTTTTCCCTCCCTCAATGTAAATTCTACAGTCGAGCTCTATAATCACCTTCAGCTTCCTTTTACTTCCTGTGTCCCTCTCTTCTTCCAGAATGTTCCTAGAGAAAAAATACATGCCTGTATTCTCTGTATTCTGGACGGTTTCATTTTAAATACATATATATATATATATATTTAAGTATATTTAATTTTAGATTCAGGGGATATATGTGCAGGTTTGTTACAAGGGTATGTTTTGTGATGCTGAAGTTTGGGCTTCTATTGATCCCATTACCCAAATAGTGAACATAGTATCCAAGCAGAAGTTTTTTATTCCTTGCCTGCTCCTTCCTCCTTTTAGGAGTTCCCAGCATTTATTGTTTCTATCTTTCTGTCTGTGCATACCCAATGTTTAGTTCCACTTATAAGTGAGAATGTGCAATATTTGGGTTTCTGTTTCTGCATCACTTAGACTAATGTAGCTCCTTTTGGTGAGAAGAAACTCTTTAACTTAATTATAATAGGCCTCAGTTGTCAATTTTTGTTTTTGTTGCATTTGTTTTTTTGGACTTACTCTTATGAGTGCAGGCATCTTTTTGGTAAGCAATGCATTTTCCTTTGGGTATATACCCAGTAATGGATTGCTGAGTCGAATGGCAGTTCTATTTTCAGTTCATTGACAAAGCTCCAAGCTACTTTCTACAGGGTCTGAACTAATTTACATTCCCACAAACAGTATATAATCATTCAATTTTCACTGCAATCTTCCAACACATTACTGTTTAAGGAAAAAAAAATTAAAATAAAAACAAGATTTTTACAAAAATAACTTACAAGTTTTACAAGTTACAAACTTATAAGTTTTTTGTAAAAAAAAAAATTTTTTTAACTTTTAAATGATAGCCATTCGTCCTGGCATAATACCTCACTGTGGTTTTGATTTGCATTTGTCTGCTAATTAGTGATGTTGAACATTTCTTCATGTTTGCTGGCTGCTTGTATGTCTTCTTTTGAGAAGTATCTGTCCATGTCCTTTGCCCACTTTTTAATGGGGTTATTTGTTTTTTACTTGTCAGTTTGTTTCAGTTCCTTATAGATTCTGGATATTAGTCTTTTGCTAGATGCATAGTTTGCAAATATTTTTTCCCATTCTAGAGGCGACTTACTCTGTCAATAGTTTATTTTGCTGCGCAGAAGCTCTTAGTTTAATGAGGTGCCAACTGTCAATTTTTCTTTTGTTCCATTTGCTTTTGAAGACTTAGTCATAAATTATTTGCCTAGGCTGATATCCAGAAGTGTAATTCCTAGTTTTCTTCTAGAATTTTAATACTTTGAGACCATACGTTTAAGTATTTAATCCATTGTGAGTCAATTTTTGTAGATGGTGAGAGGTAGAGGTCCAGTAGCATTCCTCTGCCTATGTTTAGCTAGTTATCCCAGCACTATTTATTGAATAGGGGGTCCTTTCTCTATTGTTTATTTCTGTCAACTTTGTCAAAGATTAATTGCTTGTAGGTCTGTGGCTTTATTTCTGGGATCTCTGTCCTGTTCCTTTGGTCTATTTGTCTATTTTGATATCAGTACCTTGCTGTTTTGCTTGCTATAGCCTTGTAGCAACCCAACTTTGAAGCTGGGTTATGGGATGCCTCTGGCTTTGTTATTTTTGCACAGGATTGCTTTGGCTATTTGGGCTCTCTTTTGTTATATATTACTTTTAGAATTTTTTAAAACTCTGTGAAAAAAAGACATTGGTGATATAATAGGAATAGCATTTAATCTATAGATTCTTTGGGCAGTGTAGACATTTTAACAATATTGCTTCTTTCAGTCCATGAACATGGATGTTTTCATATTTGTTTATGTCATCTCTGATTTCTTTCACCAATGTATGGTAGTTCTCTTTGCAGAGATATTTCACTTCCTTGTTTAAATGCATTTCTAGATATTTTATTTTTTTATGGCTATTGTAAATGGGATTGTGTGCTTGATTTTTCTCTCAGCTTGAATGTTACTGATACATAGAAAGGCTACTGATTTTTCTATGTTGATTTTGTATCCTGACATTTACTGATGGTATTTATCAGGTCTAGGAGGCTTTTGGCAGAGTCTTTAGAGTTTTCTAGGTATAGAATCACATCATTAGTGAAGAGAGGTAGTTTTATTTCTTCTTTTCCTATATGTATCCCTTTTAGTTCTTTCTCTTGGCTGAGTACACTGGCCAGGATTTCCAGTACTATGTTGAACAGGAGTGGTAAGAGTGAACATCCTTGTCTTCTAGTTCTTAGTGGAAACACTTTCAGCTTTTGCCATTCAGTGTGATGTGGGTTGTGGGTTTGTCTTAGGTGGCTTTTATTATTTTGGAGTATGTTCCTTTGATGCTTAGTTTGTTGAAAGTTTTTACCATGGATAGATGTTGAATTTTATTGAATGATTTCTGCATCTATTGAGATGATAGTATGGTTTTTGTTTGTAATTTTGTTTATGTGGTAAAAATCACATTTACTGATTTACAAATGTTGAATCAGACTTGCATCCCAGGAATAAAGCCTACTTGATCATGGTAAACTAACTTTGTGGTGTCATGCTGTATTTGTTTTTGCTAGTATTTTGTTGAGGATTTTTGCTTCTATATTCATCATAGATATTGGGCTCAAGTTTTCTGTTTTCTTTGCCAGATTTTGATATTAGAATGACAGTGGTTTTGTAGAAGAAGGGAATAATCCCTCCTCCTTGATTTTTTAATAATAGTTTCAGTAGGCTTGGTACCAGCTCTTCTTTGTACATTTAGGAGAATTCAGCCGTGGATACATTTGGTCCAGGGCTTTTTTGTTTGGTAAGATTTTTATTACTGATGCATTTCAGAACCCATTATTGTCTGTTTAGTATTTCAATTTTTTCCTGATTAACTCTTGAGAGATTGTGTATTTCCAGAAATCTATCCATTTCCTCTAGATTTTTTTAGGTTGTATGCATAGAGGTGTTTATAATAGTCTCTGAGGATATTTTGTATTTCTGTGGAATTGGTCATAATGTCACCATTATCATTTGATCAATTTATTTGGAGCTTCTCTTTCTCTCTTGGTTAATGTAGCTAGAGGTCTGTCGATCTTGTTTATTCTTTAAAAAAAACCACTGTTTATTTTGTTAAACTTTTGTGTGAATTTTTTTTGCTTCAATTTCATTTAGTTCTGCTCTCATTTCAGTTATTTCTTTTCTTATGCTTTGGGATAAGTTTTCTCTTGTTTTTCTAGTTTCTTTAGATGGAATGTTAGATTGTTAATTTGAAATTTTTCTGTCATCTTGATTTAGATGTTTAATGCTATAAAGTCTCTTCTTAACATTGCTTTTGCCACAACCCAGAGGTTTTGGTATGTTGTGTCTCTATTTAATTTATTTCAAAGAATTTTTTGATTTTTGCCTTAATTTTATTGTTTACCCAAAAGTCATTCAGAAGCAAGTTGTTTAGTTTCCATATAATTATATGGTTTTAAGAATTCCTTTTGGTATTGATTTCTATTTTTATTCTACTGTGACCTAAGATTATGGTTGATATAATTTTTTTTTGTATTTATTGCAACTTACTTTATGACCAAGCATGTTATAAATCTCAGAATATGTTCTGTGTGCAGAGGAGAAGAATGTATATTTAGTGATTGGTGTTATATTTAGTGGTTGTCTATTAGTTACAGTTGTGCAAGTGTCAAATTTAAGTCCAGAATTTGTTAGTTTTCTGCCTCAGTGATCTCTCTAATGCTGTCAGTGGAACGCTGAAGTCTCCCACTATTATTGTTTATCTGACTGTCTTATGTTAGGTCTGGAAGTAATTGTTTCAGGAATCTGGGTGCTCCAATGTTGGGTGTGTATATATTGAATATTAGGAGAGTTAAACCTTCCTATTAAATTGAACTCTTTATCATGATGTAATGCCCTTCTTTTTGCTCTATTACTGTTGTTGGTTTAAACTATTTATTTCAAACAAGAATACTGACCCCTGCTCTTTATTTGTTTTCCATTTGCAAAATAGATCTTTCTCCATCCCTTTACTTTGAGTCTGTAGGTGTCATTACATGTGAGATGGGTCTGTTGAAGACAGTAGCATAGGTATTATGGGTTATTTGTTTCTTTTATCCCTTTTCCCACTATATGCGCTTTAAGTGGTACATTTAAACCGTTTACATTCTAGGTTAATATTGATATGTAAGGTTGTGTTTCTGTTGCAGTGTTGTTAGCTAGTTCCTTTGTAGTTTCAACTGTGTAGTTGCTTTATAGGGTCTGTGTGCTTACATGTGCATTCATTGTGTGTATCATTTCTTTCTTTTCATGTTTAGTACTCCTTTAAGCATCTTTTGTAGACCTAGTCTGGTGGTGACAAATTTGGTTCATGATTGCTTTTTTGAGAAAGATTTTACTTCTTCATTTATAAATCTTAGTTTGATGGGATATAATATTCTTGGCTGGCATGTATTTTCTTCAAAAATGCTAAAAATGAGCCTTTAGTCTCTTCTGGCTTGTAAGATTTTTCCTGAGAAGTCTGTTGTTAAGCTGATTGCTTTCCTTGTATAGGTAATATGGCCTTTTTCTCTAGTAGCCTTTAAGATTTTTTCGTTCACATTAATCTTGGATAGTCTGATAACTATGTGCCTTGTATAGTATCTGGGGTCATCTTATATAGTATTTTACAGGAGTAAAATACTGGATTTCTTATATCTGCATGTTTACCTCTCTAGCAAAATTGTGGAAATTTTTCTAAAGCGTATTCCTCAAATATGTCTTCCATTTTGCTCATATTTTTCTCTTATTCTGTCTCAGGAACACCAATAAGTCATAGATTTGATTGTTTTGCCTAATTCCATATTTCTCAAAAGCTTTGTTTTTACTCTTTTTTCTTTATTTTTGTTTCACTAGGTTAATTCAAAGGACTGGGGCTGGTCTTCAATTTCTGAAATTGTTTCTTCTGTTTGTTCTGGTCTGTTGCTAAGGCTCCAGTTGTATTTTGAAATTCCAGGAGTGAATTTTGGTTCTTTCTTAATGTAGCTATGTCATCTTTCAAATTCTGGATTGGTTTTCTGTTTTCTTTCTATTGGATTTCAACTTTCTCTTGAATCGTTTTCTTGCCATCCATATTCTGAATTCTATATCTGTTATTTCAGACATTTTGTTCTTGTTAGCACCCATTCTAGGGAGCTAATGTGATCTCTGGAAGGTGACAAACCACTCTGGCCTATTGTATTTCTGAAGTTCCTTCACTGGTTCCTTCTCATTTAGAGTTGATGCTGTTAAACAATTTTTTCTTGAATTTGCTAGTGTTTGGATGGGGGGTTTTGATTTTTTATTCTTTATTCTTTTTTCTCGAGGATGTGACTGTGGTGTATGTTGTGTATGATGGATTGGCTTTGTTTCTGAGTGCTTTCCAATGGCCATGGCTCTGTACAGGATCCTTGGTCACAGATGAATTTGTATGGTGGCTTTCTCGGGTTTTTCTTGGTGTAGTGATATACCTTTGGATGTATAATTCAGGCTGCATTCTGGTAGATGGCAATTAATAATAATAATTGGCAGGAGGTTTTACTCTGAGAGTGCACACCCTCAGCAGGGCAGAGGTGACAGAGAAGTGCAAAAAACTCTCTTTCCCAGGGCTGCTGGCTTTCAGCAGGGGTGCGGCCACTGGAGAATTCCCCGAAGTGTCTCTCTAAGCTCATGTTCCCTGAGCCCCAATGGGAAGAGCCACAACTGTGTCCATAGCAGTACATTGGAGGAAGGGGTGGGGATTGAGGAATGATACCCTTTCCAAGTCCATTCTGGGCTTTTATGTTGCCTCTTCAGCATCTGGCACCATGCTTGCATTTCCTTTAACCAAAAGGGAGCTTTGGTAGCCTGTACTCACCCATTTCTTAGGGGTAGTCTATGCCAAGGATTAGGTCTGAGGTATAGTGGGGTCTGCCTCTCTTCCCCTCCTCAGAGCTGGTTGTTCACTCTTCCCCAACTGACCAAGGAAGCAGGCTGGGGGGCCCAGCAATTACACATGTAGATGGGTTCCAGGTCACAAAGCTGTCCCTCGCTTAAAATCACACCACCCAATAGAAACCTCAGCTTCAGCAACTCTCTTCTAGCTCCAGTTCTGTTGGGGGAGAGAGCCTAATTCCAGCATCTGCTGCTGGAGTGCGCTCCACACTTGCCGCTCAATTCTAGCTATGGGGACCCTTCACTAGCTCCAGAGCAAGTGCTCCAATCTCTAGCTTGAGATGAAAATGTCTGCAGTGGCTGCTGTTGCCAGGTCACCAGACAGTAACTGATTTTGTATGAGCCCAGACTTAAAATAGTGTCTTTCACTCAGTCCTGGGTCTGGGAAAATGCCTACAGCTGTTCCCAGTGTCTTTGTTTTTCTCTCTCTGTCTCTCAGCCTCTCCTGGGTTTGGAAGAAACTGGGTGTTCTCCCATGGCCTGGGTTGCACAGATCAGTAGCAGAAAGGTGATACACAAAGGAAGACTGGCTTCCCTTCTCACATATTGAGGCTTCACTTACTTTATCAGCTGAACGCCGTTGAAGAGGCTGCTTTCCCATTGGTCCTTCCCATGGTCTGGGATGTCCTTCTTTATTCTGGTGAATTCCCATTTTAAATATGAATTAAAGTTCACAGAGTTGATCTTTATACATAAAGTTGCTATTTCCAAGTGGCTGAGGCATACTGAAACCTCTAATACATCATCTTGGAAGTAAGAACCTGTTCTAATTGATGAACACAGAATTATTGAGTTCTTAGTACTTCACTGCAGTCTTCTACTATTCTCTCATCAATTGATTCCCCTGTTTGCTAAATGCCTCTTTCTTAATATCTCCTCTTTCCTCACATGCCCAGCACCACTTCTTCTCTACTCACTATCTTGTTTTTCTCACCGAGGAAAGCAATATAGCTTAATAAAGAGACCGGGCCAAAAATTGGACTGCAAATGCACATTTGAGGTATGACTAGCTCATTTACCTACTGTTCATACCTACTGCTCATACGGAAGAACGATTGAAACAAGGAAGAAATGAGACAAAATCTTCTTGACCTTGAAGAGGCCAAACCTAAGAGTTTACATACTGTTAAGTAGGTAATATATTAACCAAGTTTTCTGTAACAACCTCTAAATCTCAGTGGCTTACAAAAGCAAATATTGATTTTCATGCTCACAAGGCTGCTGGTAGTCTGTGCTCCTGCTGACCTTGGTTAAGTTTGTCTGGGCCAGGCTGGATTCCCGTTTTCTGGGTGAGATGCAGGTGTGTTTCACATGACATTATTCTGGGGCAGAGCCTGAATGTGCAGTGGTTACCTGGGACATGCCATTCTCATGATGCATCACAAGGACCCAGGACCACAAGGGGAAATGGTATGCTCCTTAAGGCCTCAGCTCAGAATTTGCCAGCACACCCTCAGTTCTGCCACTAAACCAAGTCTCATGGACAAGCCTATGGTGGGATGCACTGCAGAGTTCCATGGCAAAGAGAAAAGGAGCGACAAATTGGGAACAATAATGAAATCTATCAGAGGCAATGCATAATATCTTAAGGTTTCGGGGATGATTAGAAAAAGTAATCATGAAATAGGATAGAGGTGGGGCTGGAGAGAAAGACCAGAATCCATGAGATCAGCCAAGAAAAATAATGAGTGAGGTGATAAGATCCCTTGTTAATGCAGCTTCAGTGGTAAAAAGGATAGAAATTAGACCAGAAAAATACAATACAATACCAAGGAAGAAGCAGCAAGACTGGTGACAGACCAGATGAGAGGAAGGAGAGAGTGAACTCAAGATAACACCAAGGATCTGTTCATAAAAAACGTATAAGGGGAGATAAATATGGAAGAAAGATGATGAGTTTGGTTTCTTATTCTGTGGCGAGTTCTGGTGCCTCCTTAGAATGAGGCACCCAGTTCTATCTCAGAGCAAAACCCCAGGCTGTCACAGCACACTCAACATTTGTCACATGGCCATACTTCATTATTGTGTTTATATCAATGTTACCTCCAGATATGTGGACATGAAATTAATAGGAATTGGCCAATATGCCTCTGTACTTCCACAGCCTGGTGTGCATACACTTCCTTACCATTGCTCTTATCACTGTCTTTTAGGGGCCAATTTACCAGTTTGCTTCTCTCTTACACTGTTTTTCCACTTTGTATCCCTAGTGCCTCCAAAAGACACTGGGATTTTAGAATTCCATTTTTCAGCTTCTACCATAGAGGCAGGCAAGGAAGAAGGGAGGTTATAATGGGAGCTGGATAAATCAAATACAGCATTGGCCACATTTAATATAACCAATATAAATTTATTGCTAACAATGGAAAGCTTTCAACTTATTTTAATTAATTTATTTTTTAAATCTTTTGACTGAGCAATCTAGATCAATGGCTGGGCTTGCAAAAAAAAAATCAAATATTTAGGATTTAAAATGGAAAAAAATATTAGCTCTGGAGCTCCGCTGTAAATAATGGAAACAACTTTCAAAGACAATGAAAGAAACCTGCCTGTATGGCTACCAATCACCAGGAGGGAAGAGAGACAGCAAAGAGGATAAGAATGCAACAAGAAAGCCAGGTTTATATTTAGTGTGTCTTTGCTGCAGAAGAAAATGAGGACATTTTTTATAACAAAGACCATTTTATAAGAGGTTGGATTTTGTCCTTCCTAAAGTTATAGAATTACTTGAGAAAATATGGTGTTGGAAGTCGCCACCAAGAAAGTATAACACAGAAAATTTCTGAAAGAAAATGTGAAATAAGTAAAGACACATATATTGATGTTTCTTTGAAGAATTCTCCAAGAAAAACATTTTAAGTTGCCATTACAGATAGCATTAGTGCTTACGTATGCTGAGTCTAGAATATCATCTTAAACTGTTATCTCAAAAATTGAGCATGAGTACAAATGTATGAATTTTAAAAACATATTAAAATATTTTGGAATACGTTTAGATATTTTCTTAAATTATCCAGACATTTTTTTAGTTTGCATGCCAAAGATAGCCAAAAATAAAAGTATTTAATAAACATTTGGTTTTCTTTTTCTTTTTCTTTCTTTCTTTCTTTTTTTTTTTTTTTTTTTTTTGAGGCAGGGTCTCACTCTGTTGCCCAGGCTTGAGCACAGTGGTATGATCAAGGCTCATTGCAGCCTCAGACTCCTGGGCTTGAGCAATTTTCCCACCCCAGCCTCCCAAGTAGCTGGGACTGCAAGCACATGCCACCATGTTTGGCTAATTTTTTTTTAACTATTTGTAGAGATGGGGGTCTCCCAGTGCTTCCCAGGCTAACATTTGTTTTTCCTTAATTTCAGTAGTAACTAACTGTAAATATCTTCTAAGATATTTTTGCTAATGAATATTTTATAGTTTTTAAAATCTATCTTTAATTTTTAACTGATAGAAGGGATGAAACAATTTGACATGTACACTAAAAAAATCCCAGAAGAAAGACTCTTTCCTTCTTTCTAGTATTTCCCTCATTGCCCTAAGTTATCACTATTGAAAATGTGTGTAAAATGCCATTATAAAAACTTATTCGATTATAATTAAATAGACATATTCACACTATTTTAACCTAATAGTTGAATAATAAACACGACTAATATTACAATGGTGAGACTAATTAGATTGATTGTTCTGTTTAGGTTAAAGTTTATAAAACACATAGAACTCAGCAATTAAAATGTTGGCTAAAAGATTTTGAGGAGACAATTTTGTCTCTAAAACACTGAAACCTGAAGATATCTTTTCCTTTCAAAAAATTCTGATCCATGCTTCACAGCTTTTGAATTTCTACCATGTGATCACAGCAATGTTTCCATCACTGAAACTGTGGCAACTCCCCACCGGACTTAAACGTTTTTCTCAGAATTTTTCTTCTTTCCAGTTTGCATCTACTTGGTGCCCAGGTGCTTTTCCCAAATGTTAGCATTTGGTTGTGTGTCTGAGAATGGAAAAACTAAGGATAAAAATCCTGAGCAATTCTGATCCCACAGCCAAATCCACAAGACTTGGGTTATTTCCCTGGCAATTAATATAATGTTGTTTATTACATTTTTCATGTTACCTAGTTCATTTATTTAAGTATACATAACTCAGACAATATCAGATATAGAGCAAATGTATAAAACATTAAAGATACTAAATTTGTGCTTCTTATTTAATTTGTAAATCTTTGGCTTCGTTAGTTTAAACTCATCTATCAAAGTTTCCAGGGACAAAGTTGTATCATTCATATTATCCCATTAACACTTTTCTTCATGACTGACTAAGAATTATAAAGTATCAAGTGGCCATAACATGTTTCTTTCTTCAGTTTTAAAGCAGTTCATCACTTCTTTTTAAACTAGCTTGAATGGAATGTTCCTCTTGAAGAAAAACCTATCCGATGGAGCAACAGCTTCTTATGCAGAACGCTATAGTGTAGTAGAAACCTAAAGACTAAATGTCAGACTGATCCAAATTCAAATGCTGTCCCAACTTCCTACCTGTGTGATCTTCAAAAAGAACATTTATTGCTCTGAACTTCAGTTTCTTGGTAAAGTTGAGATAACAACACATTTTAAAGTTTGTTATTGAACTTGATGTATCCAAGGTACCTACCACATTGTAGGTTCTTAAGATTATTATTGTATTCTCTTTTATTTTTTGTTTCAATGAAAAAAATTCATTCTAAATAATGATTTAGAGTCTACATTTCTGCTTGTGTCATAATATCACTTCCTCAAATGATTCTAATAAGAATCCTCATTCTAGTAATGAGTGAATCATTACCAAATGTGGTACTTGGTTGGAACACCTTCATTGTAATAGCTGCAAAATTTATTTTAAAATTGCCTAAAACTTGTATAGAAACATACATAATTTAAATAATGACAATAAAAATACTTTATTCCTCAATCTGGTGCAAACACTGGTCCAAGCAGACCACCTTTCCTCAAGGGTTCCTTCATTACGGGTTATATTTTTCTACTTCACTGCTTGCCTGATACTCTTTGATTGAAAGATAAAACTTGTACATTTTATCTTCTTGGATGCAGATAATTTTGTATTTCTATAAGCATTCCTGAACTTTATTTTGAGATACTGTTAAGTTACTTGGAAGCCATTTAAACTTGTTGGGTCTTAATCTTAAGATTTGTTAGGTGAGACCATAACAGTCTCAATCTTGAGAGAATTTTCTCTACTACTGAAGCAAGATTCTCCTGAGAAACTACTCAATGTCCTATTAATTAGGAAACTTTTCCAGCTTGACTGAAGTATTATGTCTTTTTTTTAAACTTGTTCACTTATTTTTTTTATATTTTGATTATTAGTTTTGAAAATTCAGTAATAACTCCAAACCTACTTGTATAAGGCAAAAAATATCAACATAATTAGTTGAGTGTCCACAGGGGATCATTATCTAGACAGAGTTTCTGAATTAAAGTATGGGCTCTAAGAACCCCTTATATAAATATTAGGTTAGAGTAGAACACTATTATGCAGTAAAATGTGAATATTCAGCAGGAGTCCTTATGTCAGGGTTTTACTCATCATTCTGATTATCTGAAGGTAATTCACCAGTAGATTCCTTAGTAAAGGCTCATAAGAAAGCTATTCCCTGAAATCTTGATATAAAATTTTTGGATTACATATTCCATTTCTTATTCATCATAAGGTATTGCTTTGAAAATGTGATGACAATCTTATAGTTTTAAGTCACATAGCATGGTCTCAGTTCCTCATTGGCTATTGGCTGATGACATCAGTTATTTGCAGAAATAACCTGTACTTTTCAGGACTATGTATGACATGGCAGCTTGTTTCCCTCACAGGGAGGAGAGAGGAAAGAGAATAAGAGACAGAGACAGAGAGAGAGAGAGAGAGAGAGAGAGAGAGAGAGAGAACAAGACGAAAGTAACTTAATCTTGAAAGCTGTGTTCTCCCATTGGAAGTGACTCACTAGATCCATCCCATGGACAGGAGGAGAGAAACAGACAAGGACATGCATACCTGAAGGTGAGGATTATTGAGAGCCATTTTACAGGCTGCCTACCACAGCCATTGTGTTGATTTTTGGAGGACATATTGTAGGATCTTTCAATAAATAGTTTAAAGTAATCTTTTCCTTTAGATTTTTTTTTAATTATGTACATTTTTTAGTTTTGGAATTTTTAAAAAATATAATTGTTTGGCATAATTTCTTGGTTTCCTATGTTGGAAAGAATTTCCAAAACTAAAATATATATATGAAAAAAATGAAAATTAATGGACAGAAATTGAAAAGCATCTTAGCTGTTCACTGGCAAATAAGTAAAATATATCAAATTTGTTCTTTTAACTTTAAAAATAGAGATTTAGATATAACATGTGTAGGATAAAATTAGCTTTATTCATTGGCCTATACATAATATACAGGGATAGTTGCTTTAAATGGGGAACAGCACATTGGGAGGCTGAGGCGGGCGGATCACGAGGTCAAGAGATCAAGACCATCCTGGCCAACATGGTGAAACCCTGTCTCTACTAAAAAAATACAAAAATAAGCTGGGCATGGTGGTACACGCCTGTAGTCCCAGCTACTCGGGAGGCTGAGGCAGGAGAATTGCTTGAACCTGGGAGGCGGAGGTTGCAGTGAGCCAAGATCATGCCACTGCACTCCAGCCTGGTGACAGAGCGAGACTCTGTCTCAAAAAAATGAATAAATAAAAAATAAAGGGGGAACAGTTAGCATGTATGAAAAGTATATTCTTTACTTTTAATAAAAATTTTCAGATTTCTGAGTGTCTTTTGCAAAATATCTTACCTGAAAATAATAATCTGAGCTAAATGCAGCCACAGTATATGATTCAATGAAATAGTGATATTGGATTTTTTTTTTTTAGAAATTGAGATATTTGTGACAAATAATAATGGCTAAAAAGAAGGTAAATGTCTATTTTCCCAAAGTTTTCTAAGCTTATATTAAACCTATGAGCCAAGTAAATGTTTAGTTATTTAAGCTAAGGAAAATTTAGTAAGAATATTTTGACATTTAAATAATATAGGTTGAAATGATATGAAGATTTGTTTCCGATTTATTTGCTCACTGGGCTACTTTAGTGCTAGAAGGCAACAATCCATTTTCTATATTTTCTCTATAGTAATACACATTCTTATTTAAAGGCCATTGTTTGACACTGAAGAACTATAAGTTTTATATAAACCTGATTATCTCACATCCAGAAAATAGCTCCTAATATTTCCAACTTTGTGCCAATAATAGCAACTAATGAAGTAAAAAGTCAAATTGATTCTAGAAACTTCTACCTAGAAGTGGTTATCCTAAGCACTAGCCCCCAAAACACAAATAATCCACTTAAGAAAATTTTAATTTTCTTTTTGTTTTGAAGACAAAATCTTGCTCAGTTGGATAGGCTGGAGTGCAGTGGCGTGATCTCGGCTCACTGCAGCCTCTGCCTCTGGGGTTCAAGTGATTCTCTTGCATCAGCCTCCTGAGTAGCTGGGATTACAGGCGTGAACTATCACTGCCAGCTAATTTTTGTACTTTTAGTAGAGACAGGGTTTCCCCATGTTAGCCAGCTGGTCTCAATCTCCTGACCTCAAGTGATCTGCCTGCCTCGGTCTACCAAAGTGCTAGAATTATAGGAGTAAGCCACCATGGCCGGCCAGAAAATTTTAAATAAAGTAATAAGTTTCTCAGTCAACCATGAAGCCACTTAAAGAACAAACATAGCACCATATTATGTCCATCTTATTTCCACCTTATATTTTAAAAGACCATATTATAAATTCTACATATACATATTTTTCTTAACCTCACTTTATTTAATTACATATTAGTAGAGTGAATATCATTAAAGTTGAGTTTAAGGGAGGGAGGCTTACCCTGCTCATTCCCTCTGTTGGAACACCAAATTTTAACAATCATCTGCACACAGAACGGCATTATCAAAAGAACCAAAATCAGATGCGCAATCACAGTACCTGGTTTTAACTCCATATCATAGAAAGAGGCTTCGAGAAGGGTAGGAGACGTAGTCTTTTTTTTTCTTTTTTTTCAGATAGAGTCTCACTCTTTCATCAGGCTGGAGTGCAGTGGCGTGATCTTCACTCTCTGCAACCTGCACCTCCCAGGTTCAAGGTTTTCTCCTGCCTCAGCCTCCCGAGTAGCTGGAACTACAGGTGTGCATCATCACACCCGTGCACCATCACACCCAGCTAATTTTTTGTATTTTTAGTAGATACGGGGTTTCACCATGTTGGCCAGGATGGTCTTGATCTCCTGACCTAGTGATCTGCCTGCCTCAGTCTCCCAAAGTACTGGGATTACAGGTGTGAGCCAGCACGTGTGGCATTTTTTTTTTTCTTTGAGACTCTGTCTCAAAGAAAACCTCCCAGGTTCAAGCAATTCTCCTGCCTCAGCCTCCTGATACCTGAGACTACAGGCACACCACACCCGGCCAATTTTTTTGTATTTCAGTAGAGACGGGGTTTCACCATGTTACCCAGGCTGATGGTGAACTCCTGACTTCAGGGAATCTGCCCACCTCAGCATCCCAAAGTGCTGGGATTACAGGCATGAGCCACCTGCCTGGCCGGAGAGACAGTCTTGAATCACCAACACCACTCCTCCCCCAGCCCCCAGCAGAGGTTGTGCAACACAGAGGAAGAATTTGTGCACTTTGAGGAGAGAGAGCTCGGTGATGGGGGAAATTTACATAGAACTTAGGGTTGCCTGTCACAGTGGAGAATAAAGCCTTACTTGGCTCAGACAGTGCCTATGCACAAAGGGAGCTTTGGACCAGCCCTAGCCAAAGGGAAATAGCCCATCCCAGCGATCAGAACTTGAATTTCTTGCCAAGCGTCACCACTGTGGGCCAAATTGCTCTGGGGTCCTAGGTAAACTTGAAAGGCAGTCTAGGACACAAAAACTACAATTCCTAGATGACTCCTAGTGCCTGACTGGGCTCAAAGTACATGATCTAGGGAGACACAAGCAGAAGTGACTCTCTCCTTTGCTTAAGGAGAGGAGAGTGAAGAAGAAAGAGGACTTGGTTTTGCATCTTGGACTCCAGCTCAGCCACAGTAAGAGAGGGCACCAGGTGGTGTCATGAGGACGTACCTCATGGGCAACGTTTCTAGACACACTCTGAGCCAAAAGGAACACACTGAATTGCAGGAAAGAACCTAGTCTTGGCAGGATTCATCATCTACTGACTAAAGAGCACTTGGACCCTGAATAACCAGCAGTGACATCCAGATCATATGCCATGGGCCTCAGGCCCTGAGATGTGCTAAGTCAGGGGTGACCCAGCACATTCCTAGCTATGGTGGCTATGGTGAAAGACTCCTGTTTAAGAAAAGCACAGGGAAAAGTAAAGAGTCTTTGTCTTGGACCGTATGTACCAACTTAGCCACAGTGTGGTAGGGCAAGAAGGAGATGCTTGAATTCCCCTGGTTCAACCCTAGGTTCTGAACCTGCCCTGGGCCAAAAGGGAGCCCACTTCTCTGAAGGTGGAAGGTGGGGTCTCAATAAAGAAATTAACAAGGAAATTGAAAAAAATTTTTAAACATATGATAATAGAAACACAGCATAGCAAATCCTGTGGGATATAGCAAAAGGAGTACGAAAGTAGTACTAAGAGGGCTATTTACAGCTCTAAATGCCAACATAAAAAAAATGAAAAACTTCAAATAAATAACAAAAGAATGCATCTTAAAGAAGTAGAAAAGCAAGAGCAAACCAAATCTGAAATTAGTAGAAGCAATAATAATAATAATAAAGATTAGAGAGGAAATCAACAAATTTGAAAAGAAAACAATACAAAAGATCAATAAAACAAAAATTTGGTTTTTGTAAAAGATGGACAAAATTGACAAACTTTTAGCAAAACTAAGAAAAAAGGAGAAGACCCAAATAGATAAAATCAGAGATGAAAAAGGACATAGTATCAGTGATACTGCAGAAATTCAAAGGATCAATAGTGGCTATCATGGGCAACTACATGTCAATAAGTTGGAAAAACTAGAAGAAATGGATGCATTTCTAGACACATACAACCTATTAAGATTGAACCTGAACAGACCAATAACAAGTAATAAGATCAAAGCTTTAATAAAAAGTATTCTAGTAAAGAAAAGCCTGGGACCTGATGACTTCACTGCTGAATTTTATTAAACATTTAAAGAAATCACACCAATCTACTTGAACTTTTCCAAAAAGTGGAGGAAGTGGGAATACTTCCAGACTCACTCTACAAAACCAGCATTACCCTGATACCAAAACCAAACAAAGATACATCTAAACAAAACACTACAGGTCGATATCTCTGATAAATATAGATAAACAATCAACAAAATACTGACAAACTGAATTAAGCAATATATTAAAATGATCATTCATCAAAAATAAGTGGGATTTACTCCAAAGATGGAAGGATGGTTCAACATAGATTAATCAATCAATGTGATACTTCATATCAACAGAATGAAGAACAAATACTGTTTGTTTGTTTGTTTGTTTGTTTGTTTGAGACAGAGCCTCACTCTGTTGCCCAGGCTGGAGTTCAGTGGTGCCATCTTGGCTCACTGCAACCTCCGCCTCCTGGGTTCAAGTGATTTTCCTGCTGAAGCCCCCCAAGTAGCTGAGATTACAAGTTTGCACCACCGTGCCCAGGTAATTGTTTTGTTTTGTTTTGTTTTTGTATTTTTTTTTTTTTTAGTAGAGATGGAGTTTCACCATGTTGGCTAGGCTGGTCTTGAACTCCTGACCTCAAGTGATTCACCTGCCTCTGCCTCCCAAAATGTTGGGATTACAGGTGTTTGCCACTGTGCCCATCGTGTATCATCATTTCAATTGATGCTGAAAAACTTCTGATAAAATTCAACATCCATTTATGATAAAAACCCTTTAAAAATTATGTATAAAAGGAACATATCTCAACATAATAAAAGCCATATATGACAGACCCACAGATAGTATTATACTGAATGGAGAAAAACTGAAGGCCTTTTCTTTAATATCTGAAACATGACAAGGATACCCACTTTCACCACCGTTATTCAGCATAGTACTGGAAGTCTCAGTTATAGCAATCAGACAACAGAAATAAATAAAAACCATCAAATTTGAAAGGAAGAAGTCGAATTATTCTTGTTTGCAGATGATGTGATCTTATATTTGGAAAAACCTGAAGACTTCACAGATGAAAAAACACCTTTTAGATAAACAAATAAACACATTTAGTAAAGTTGCCGTATACAAAATCAACATACAAAAATCGGTTGCATTTCTACAGGCCAATAGTGAACAACCTGAAAAATAAATCAAAAAGGTAATCCCATTTATATTAGCCACACATAAAATTAAATACCCAGGAATTAACCAAATAAGTGAAAGATCTCTGCAATGAAAACTATAAAACATTAATGAAAGAAATTAAAGAGGATTCCAAATGGAAAGATATTCCATGTTCATGGACTGAAAGAATCAATATTGTTAAAATGTCCACACCACCCAAAGCAGTCTACAAATTCAACACAATCCTTGTCAAAATACTAATGTCATTCTTCACAGAAATAGAAACAAAAAAATTCTAAAATTTATGTGAAACTACAAAAGACTCAGAATAGCCAAAGCCATCCTGAGTAGAAAGAAAAAAATCTGGAGAAATCACATTACCTGACTTCAGATTATACTACAGAGCTATAGTAACAGCAAGAACGAGAATAAAGAACTCAGAAACAAATTACACACCTACAGTGAACTCACTGTCGACAAATGTGCCAAAAACATACACTGGGGAAAAGACAGTCTCTTCAATAAATGATGCTTGGAAAACTGGATATTTATATACACAAGAATGAAACTAGATCCCTATCTCTTGTCATATACAAAATCAAATCAAAATGGATTAAAGACTAAAATCTAAGACCTCAAACTATGAAACTATTACAAGAAAACTTTGGAAAAACTCTCCAGGACATTGGCCTGGGCAAAAATTTCTTGAGTAATAGCCCACAAGCACAGACAACCAAAGCACAAAAGGGACAAATTGGATCACATCAAGTTAAAAAGCTTCTGCACAGCAAAGGAAGCAATCAACAAAGTGAAGAGACAACCCACAGAATGGGAGAAAATATTTGCAACTACCCATCTGAAAAGGGATTAATAACCAGAATATATAAGGAGCTCAAACAACTCTATAGGAAAAAATTCAATAATCTGATTTAAAAAATAGGCAAGTGCAGCCAGACGTGGTGGCTCACGCCTGTAATCCCAGCATTTTAGGAGGCCAACGTGGGTGGATCATGAGGTCAAGAGATAGAGACCATCCTGGCCAATATGGTGAAACCATGTCTCTATTAAAAAATACAAAAATTAGCTGGGTGTGGTGGCGCACACCTGCAGTCCCAGCTACTTGGGAGGCTGAGGCAGGAGAATTGCTTGAACCTGGGGGTCGGACGTTGCAGTGAGCTGAGATTGCACCACTGCACTCCACCCTGGTGACAGAGCAAGACGTCGTCTCAAAAAAAATAAAAGGCAAGTGTTTTATTAGACGTTTCTCAAAAGACATAAAAATATGAAAAAGTGTTTTACATTATTGATCATCAGAGAAAGGCAAGTTAAAACTATAATGAGATATCATTCACCCCAGTTAAAAAGGCTTTTATCCAAAATACAGGCAGCCGAAAATGCTGGTGAGGATGTGGAGAAAAGGGAATGTAGCATTCCCTTTTCAACAACACTGTTGGTGGGAATGTAAATTAGTAAAACCACCTGAAGAACAGTTTGGAGGTTCCTCAAAGAACTAAATATAGAGCTACCATAGAATCTAGCAATCTCACTGCTAGATATACCCCACAGAAAGGAAATCAGTATATCTAAGAGATACCCGCACTCCCATGTTTATTGTAGCACTGTTCACAATAGCCAAGATTTGGAGGCAACTTAAATGTCTATCAACAGATGAATGGGTAAAGAAAATATGGTGTTATACACAATGGGGTACTATTCAGCCATAAAAAAGAATGTGATTGTGTCATTTAAACATCATGGACAGGAATGGAAGTCATTATGCCAAGGGAAACAAGCTAAGCACAGAAAGACAAACAGCACATGTTCTCACTTGTGGGATCTAAAAATAAAAGCAATTGATTTCATGGAGGCAGATAATAAAGGACGATTACCAGAGGCTGGAATGGGTAGTGCAGGAGTACAGGGGAGGTATAGTCAATAATAATTTAATCATAAGGTTTAAGATAACTAAAAGAGTATAATTAAATTGTTTGCAACACAAAGGATAAATTCTTGAGGACATAAATACCCAATTTTTCATGATGTGATTATTACACACTGCATGCCTGTTCCAAAATATCTCATGAACCCCATAAATATATACACTTAACTATGTCCCCACAAAAAC
This sequence comes from Cacajao melanocephalus, assembly GCA_963573385.1. Lineage (NCBI taxonomy): Eukaryota > Metazoa > Chordata > Mammalia > Primates > Pitheciidae > Cacajao > Cacajao melanocephalus. The sequence goes on along the minus strand of CAUYLG010054498.1, from coordinate 115,904 downwards.
GAAAAAATTTTTTTAAAGTTTTTGAGTTTAAGGGAGAGAAAAGGATAAGGGGTATGTGCACTTTCCTTTCAATTCAGTCATTTTAGATAGTAAGTAAAAATTCAAGTGTTCATTGTATAGAGCATATGTTTATTTCTGGGGCTGCATGTGGTCGCACCTGTTTATTTTCCCAACTTTTCTCTCTGTTGGAATATACTTAAAGTTCTTTTTCTGACTGGCTAAACCAAAAGTAATGGAATGTGAATTCAAAGCCTCACATTCCCCCCACCCTCAACTCTTACCTCTGCCCTTGTACTCATTAAGAAAAGAACACTGCTTGGTTGTTGATGCTTTCAAATTCTCCTTTGACACAAATTTAGGCCTCAGTTAATCTACATTATTGCAAAACAACAAGTGCTTGATTCATACTAGTTTTTAGAGAATATCAAGTCATTAGATTTTTCAGTTTTAGAGTTCTAATAAATATAATAATTATACCAGATATTTTTGTTGGACATTTTATAAACATTCTTCGCAGTTAAACAATCTTAAGTCATTTGTTCTATTTACTCTTTGGTAGCTAGTGCATTTACAGACATTTATAAACTCACAGTCTTTTTTGATATGCAGCTTAATTTCTCTCTGACAGCAAATCACATCTTGTTTTTGTTTAAAATTTACGGTTTTATACAATGGTTTCTAATTTTTAACTGGAGTTCGTCGACATATAAGAGAATTATGATCTGAAAATTCACAAATTTTGTCTTGACTCTATTGCAAAGCTCTAATAAAAATAGAAGTCTTAATTGCCACCTAAGTAATTTCAGGTTTTCTGTCTTTTGTTCAAAAATAGCAATGTTGATTTCTTGGGTTATTGGATAAAAATGATATAATCAGCACTCAGAATAGATGCAGACTTCTGTATTCATCATGGCCCAGAAGACACTCTGTAATAGATGTGTTTGTTTGTGTGTGTGTGTATGTGTATGTGTATGTATGAGCATCATAAAACTAAATCTGTACTTAGGATGTTATCCTTTCTTGGTGGTGTTTTAAGCAATAGTTAAAGGCTGACATTTGGTTATTGATAACTGGAATGAAAAGGTGGTTGCAAGCTTTTCTAAACTTAGTTTGCAACTACTCTGGTATAGTACGTGTGTAACATAATAATACAATAGTTTATGTATACTTCATGTACAAGGATACTTTATGATCGAAATCTAGTGATTTATGACAAATGTACCTTTAATATTTATAGCAAACTTTATGCCCCATGGTTGGCTAGCCACCTGATATATTTTTTCCTATACTGCTTTATGGACTGTGGTAATTGTTAAACTTGCATTAAAGCTAGTAAAAATTCTAGTTTCTGTAATTCTAATTTGAGGTTAAATAGTACAGGAAAGCTGATGTGTAATAACCACTCAAAATTAACCAGAAGCTTTCATTTTACTAATACAGATTTTTAAATATATTTTGTAAAATCTGGAAGTTATACATCCAAACTGTAGAATTTAGAAAGCAATAATAGAAAATACCCAAGACGATATCATGGACCTAAGGCAACTGTCAGAGCTGCTCTGAAAGGAAGTGGGGCAGACCTTCTATTCACAGTAATCAGAAACAACAGTAATATTCAGTCTTGACATTCTGTCAATAATTCCTTAGAAGCAAAGCAAAAACATTATTGGGAAGCTGAATTACAACTAAAAATAGAATAGCTGCTTTAAAGAAGTAGAGAACACGGAATTTGGTTTGGAAAAAACCTTTATGAAGAAATAAAACAATGCAGGAAATAGCATGTCCCCAGACCTGAGAGATGGTTGAGTTTCAAGGCTTGCCCTGCTGCTTCCTCTCAGGATCTACTTACAATTATCATATTCCCGCTGCCCCTGCCATGGCCCTCTCCAACTTGCTCCTTCCAGTCATCTCATCTAAGAACAAGAGGTCAAGGGCCATTCATCAATTTTTCCAGATTTCCAATATATGATGTTTGGAAATACCCTGATGGCCTCTGCCCAGTTGCACAGCTCCTAGACAAAAGCTTAGTAGTTACAAAGTTTGGATTTCATCTTTGACCCTGCTGTTTATTGGTTATGTGGTCAAGAGTAAGTTACTAACTTCTCTGAGCTTTGTCTTGTTTATTTCTAAACTGGGAATAGTACAACTTACTTTCTGTAACAATTCTGAAGATTGAATGAGAATATGTGTAGATGGTTTAGCTCAGTGTTTGACACACAGTAAATGATCAATAAAGAGTATTTGTTCTTTTTTTGAATTTAATTTAATTTAATTTTAGGTTCTGGACACATGTGCAGGACATGCTGGTTTGTCACATAGGTAAACATGTGCTACAGTGGTTTGCTGCACCTGTCAACCCATCACCTAGATATTAAGCCCCACATGTGTTAGCTATCCTTATGCTCTCCCTCCACTCACCCCCACAACAGGCCCCAGTATGTATTGCTCCCCTCCCTGAGTCTACGTGTTCTCATTGTTCAGCTCCCACTTGTAAGTTAGAACATGCAGTGTTTGGTTTTCTGTTCCTGTGTTAATTTTCTTATGATAATGGCTTTCAGCTCTATCTGTGTCCCTGCAAAGGGCATGATCTTGTTCGTTTTTATGGCTGCATAGTATTCCATGGTATATATGTACCACATTTTCATTATCCAGCCTATCACTGATGGGCACTTTGGTTGATTCCATGTCTTTGCTCTTGAGAATAGTGCTACAGTGAACATATGTATGCATGTGCCTTTATAAGAGAATTATTTATATTCCTTCAGGTATATATCCAGTAATGGGATTGCTGGGTCAAATGGTATTTCTGATTCTAGGTCTTTGAAGAATCACCACACTTGTCTTCCACAATGGTTATACTAATGTACATTCCCAGCATCAGTGCAAAAGCATTTCTATTTCTCCACAGCCTCATCAGCATTTGTTGTTTTTTGACTTTTTAACAATCACCATTCTGACTGGTGTGAGATGGTATTACATTGTGGTTTTGATTTGCATTTCTCTAATGATCAATGATGCTGACCTTTTTTTTTTAATGTTTGTTGGCCACATAAATGTCTTCTTTTGAGAAGTGTCTGTTCATATCCTTTGCCCACTTTTTAGTGTAGTTGTTTGTTTTTTTCTTGTACATTTAAGTCCCTTGTAGATTCTGGATATTAGACCTTTGTTAGATAAATTGCAAAATTTTTCTCCCATTCTGTAGGTTGTCTGTTCATTCTTATGATAGTTTCTTTTGCTGTGCAGAAGCTCTTTAGTTTAATTAAATCCCACTTGTCAATTTTGGCTTTTGCTGCAATTGCTTTTGAAATTTTCATCATGAAATCTCTGGCCTATACCTAACTACTGAGTGGTATTGCCTAGATATTCTTCTAGGGATTTTATAGTTTTGAGTTTTACATTTAGGTCTTTAATCCATCCTGAGTTAATTTTTGTATAAGGTGTGAGGAAAAGGTCCAGTTTTAATTTTTTGCATATGGCTACCAATTTTCCCAGAACCATTTATTAAATACAGAATACTTTCTCCCATTGCTTGTTTTTGTCAGATTTCTCAAAGATCAGAGGGTTTTAGATGTGCAGTCTTATTTCTGAGATCTCTATTCTTCTCATTCTCCCTAACCTCCAGCCATCAGTGGATTTCTTGGACAATGTGGTTCACTTCCCTTCAAACCTACACTACATTTTGGAAGCTGTATGCCATCATGGTCTTTTGGATCGAGATTTCCCTGAATTATATTTGCCCACTATCATTTTGACTTTGTCTCCAACTATAGGCTCTCTTTCACTTTGACCACCGTATGGCCCAGCCTTCCTGGTCTGAGCTACATTCTGAGCTACATTTCTTCTCTCTCAGCTGGGTCTCTTCCTCAGTCTTACGTGCTGCTTGGCTTCCACTGCCCCGTGATTAACTCTTAGATCTGTGTTGGGGGCTAATCCTGATAGTGACAGAACACACAAAAACAAGGGTGGGAATCCACAGAGACAGATTGTTCAGCTTTTGTACTAATGAAAACAAATCATTTATTTTGGGAGAACAGTGTCTTTTATTTACTTATTTAATTTTATTTTTTATTTATTTATTTATTTATTTATTTATTTATTTATTCATTTTTGAGACAGAGTCTTGCTCTGTCACCAGGCTGGAGTGCAGTGGCGCCATCTCGGCTCACTGCAACCTCTGCCTCCTGGGTTCAAGCAATTCTTCCGCCTCAGCCTCCCGAGTAGCTGGGACCACAGGTGCATGCCACCACGCCAGGCTAATTTTTTTGTATTTTTAGTAGAGATCGGGTTTCACCGTGTTGGCCAGGATGGTCTCGATCTCTTGACTTCGTGATCCGCCCGCCTCGGACTCCCAAAGTGCTGGGATTAGGGCTTGAGCCACCGTGCCTGGCCCACTGTCTTTTAAACAGAGAAAACATGTATTTTACTATAAAGTAGTTAAATTCAGTATTTTTTTTGTAAAGATATTATGCCTTTTTTTAAATTGCATTTTAGGTTTTGGGGTACATGTGAAGAACATGCAAGATTGTTGCATATATATTACGCCTTTTAAGACACCCTTTGAGAAATCCTTAGATAGCTTTGTTTCACCGTGAACCATTTGTGTTCCCCTAAAAGCATGTGTGAGGTGTGTAACTAAAATGAAGTTCCGAGAAATTCAAGTACAAGCTTAGTGTTGAGAAACAGTAATGCCCGAAATGGAAGGGATGTACTTAGAAACAAAGTGAACATGATTTCAATGTTATTTAAAAATGAGTTGAGATTGTTACTTTTTATTTTCCCTTACAGTAGGTGAAATTCTTATTGACTTACTAGCAATGCTTGCCAAGATCTGCTTAATAAAGGCTACAGAAACAAATTTAACATCCCGATTTATTTAATACTAGTGTTTCCAACTGATTACATAAAACAAATTCAGTAAAAATCAGAAAGTGGTATTGGCAGCAATTATTATTCTAAATGACTGTCCCACCTTTCTAAATCCATCTTTTATAATTACTGTACTTTCAAGTTTTTCACTTGTTATGGTTTTCTTTTCAGTTAATTTTTAGGAAGTTAAGAAGCTCAATTTAAAATAAGACCTAAAATTTCCTTACTCCACAACAGGGAATTTTATTCCTAACATATATGCTTTTAAAAAATACCAGTCATGTCATTGAAACCTCCTGATAAGTTGCATTCTAGTATGAATCACGCTTCATCAAAAGTATTTCTCCTAGGTCATAGTATCCAGAAGGAAATGATTATTTTCCTTTCTACCCCTCTATTGTCTAACTCTCATCTTGTAGTATGTACTTGGAATCCAGTGTTTTTCACTTACATCATTTCATATGATTTTCTAAAATTTACCTTTGCAGAATTCTTGAGCAATCACCTGACCATCTTCAGGCTTCCCAGCCAAATATAAACTATCATTAAAAGAAGAATATCAATCAGTATCAGTTTATATAAATAAAACAGAACACCATACAAAACAAAAATAATTTACAACCTGGAGGTATGGAAAAGTTTAGTTTGTCTCCTTAAATGGGAGGTATGAGACAATTAGAAGCTCTAGAAACAGCTCTCTGCCTCAGATAAAAAGCAAAATCAAACTAAAGAAAGTTATTTTCATCTGAATGCAGGGATGTTGACAAAGTAAATCTTTCAGTCTTTTAGAACACAGCCAAATTGGAAGCTAATTTACTGCTAGCTGATGTCAGAAGCAATCTAACTTGTCCACCGCAGAAGCCACACAAAGAACATTATTCATAAGAAAAATACCTTGATAAGAAGCCATCTTCCCAGCATAATTAGGAAATACAATGGCCGGAACCAGAGCTGAAGTTTTAATAACAAAAGACAGTAAATTCTCTTTATAACTTACATGACATAAAAGCAAAATATAACAGAGGAAGTTAGATTATTCCAAATTGATGGCACTGCAAAGCAGTTAAAAATAGCAAATTATTTTTGTAACTGTAAGAAGTGACAATATCTTTTGAGTATCCAATACAGTTTATAGAGACCCCAATGGAATCTCATTTTCAATTCACTAATTCAAGCAGTAATTACTGCACAAGACATTACCAAATAATTTTTCTCAGACTACTGATAGACATTTGTTTTGGCCTGGCCAAAATCTTCAAATGAAGACGACATTCACTATGTACTGAGTTTTGCTCTAGCTTTCATGAAAGTTACAATGATACTTACTGGCTTTTAGAAGGTGCTATGATTCAGGCACTCATTTTTCATCATAGGAGTTAAATATCTGTACTCATTATGCTTGCAGCTTAATTAAGACAATTTCTTTTGGCACCTAAGTCTGGAATGGCTTCTCTAAATGTTTCCATGGAGTTAAACCTCTATTTTCTCCTTCTGTGATTTTCAGGCCCCCAAGTTTAAGGAACACAACATTCTCTTGGCCTTGAATCATTCTCTGATAACTATGCTCAAAATTTAATTAGTAATGATTTTTAACTCACCTTCCATATGGATCTTCTGTATTCTAAACCTAATCCTATCTTCAGAGCTTCTTAGTAATTCAGAAGTTTCTGAATTTCTACCTACTTTTTATATTATGGTGACATCTGTCATGGTGACTTTCACCTCTGTGACTATTAACCCATTCAGAATTTTAATAGTTTACAGGATAAATTTATTTTACAACCCAATTGTAAGTATACAACCCAATACAAGAAAAATAATATTAATCTTACTAATGAGACTACTGAGTTCAAATCCTAGGTCTTTCACCTTCTTATAATGCAATCTTGGGCAAATGGTTGGGAGTAGAGATGATTTATTTAAAGTACTGTTTTAATATTTGTAGAATTTCTTACTGATTCCCAGATTAATCTATAGCTTTCAACCATAGTATTATACTATTTGGAGGAACCGATCACTCCGGGAAATGCTCAGGCCTGAGCCCACTCATGATATTAGACCTGCCTTCACATACTGTTTCTCTGGGGTCTGAAAAATAGAACTTGAAATAATAGCTATACTTCCAATATTTTAAATATATCTATTGCAAATGCAGCTCTTTTGAACATGTATTACATTTGGGCAGCCCTCAATATCTGCTGCACATTAATCATGAAATTGAGCTAACCGGAAGCAGTAAGACTAAAATAAATGCTTTCAAATTTTGCTTTATACACCAGAAATCTGGCCCATCCATAGGTAACTAGGAAATCACTCAGCAGAACAACCTGGCCTGCAGCCACCAATCATGGAATGATGCTCTTTGATCTGCAGATTTTGCTAGGACTGCAAACCTGATAGTCGGAGTGGCTCACTGGATGATAGTTATTGATGGTCATCAAAGGATCATCAGTCCTTATTCACGTGAGAAGGCCCATCTCATGCTGCTCTTTTCACTCATGCTCATAGATCACAGATCACAATCAAAGCAATCTTCAGAAAATAAGTTAAAAGATATCATGAAAAATTAAATCATTAATTACCGGGTTAAAATTTGAAGTGTCAAAATAGACATCATTTATTTCTTTTATATGCTAAGACAATTGCCTGTGTTAGTATGTCCTGATATGGACAAACTCATTTACTTCAGAGACTTCCAACTTGGGAAATTCTGACGAGTGTTAATATTTGGGAGTCAGCTAGACAGGTGGTGATTATGCAAAGATAATCCTATGAATGGCATGATCTCCACTATGGAGGCAGAGTATTAAGCTAGTTTCCACTCTCAAAGAAAGGATTAATAAGAGTGTGTTCCAATTAGTCTTAAGGCCTAACAAATTATTCCAGAAGTCAGTAGCTTTAAAACGTCATTTTATTTTGCTCATGGATATCGTAGGTCAGGAACTGGAGCATAGCACAGTGGGGAGGACTCATCTCTATTTCATGAGGGGACCCAAGTTGGAAGACCCAAGTCGGAAGCAGCAATGGCTGGGGTGACTTGATGGTTAGGAATGTCTAAGAGGTTCTTCATTCACATATCATACCAGTGGATACAAGTTTCTTTCAGAATTTCTGCTAGGGCTGTCAGCTAGAACCTTTCTATGTGGCCATTTGACTTGCACTTACCTAGAGCACGGTGGCCTCAAGGTATTCAGATCCTTACCTGGCATCCCAAGATTCCCAAAGTGAGTGTACCAGAGAACAGTGGAGAAAATGTGTCACTCTTTCTGACCTAGCTTCAAAATTCATTCACTGTCACTAGGAGGCCGAGGAAGACTGAATCAGGAGGCCGAGGAAGGCTGAAACCTGAGGTCGGGAGTTCAAGACCAGCCTGACCAACATGGCGAAACTCCCATCTCTACTAAAAATACAAAAACATTGGCCAGGTGTGGTGGCAAGTGCCTGTAATCCCAGCTACTCAGGAGACTGAAGCAGAAGAATTGCTTGAACTTGGGAGGCAGAGGTTGCAGTGAGCCAAGATCACACCATCGCATTCCAGCCTAGGTGACAAGAGTGAAACTCTGTCTAAAGAAAAAAAAAATTCATTCAGTGTCACCGCTACTGGATTTTGTTGTTACAGTGAGTCACAATTATGCTAACAAAGGATGTAGATACCACCGCTCTGTGAGAAGAATGTCTAAAAATGTGTGGCCATTTACTGAGACCACCACAGATCCAAAGATGGTCCCAGATCCGGGTCACTACCATGGATGTCAGGGCTTGCTCTCAGCCAGCAAAACAAAGCAGAACAAGCCCTCCTGGGATTGTAGTACCAAATCAGATCAGATCCTTTATTTATCCAGAACTTTAAGTCTACCTGTTTCCTATATTTCTCCGCCAAAGCTATATTTCAGTTTTATTGAACCAATAATTGTTGGATACCTTTTTAATGTAAAGTTGTATATTTGCAATTCTGGACAAAACAGCAGCCCTACTCATAGTGCTCAGTGTGGAACACAGAAATGAAGAGTAGCAGATGAGTTGCAAAGCAGTTGATGAATCAAAGGGTTTTCATGGGCATCAAAACTCTTATTTCAGTGTTTAGTCACCTGATCCATTAGTATTGTTAATTTGTTTATCAGAAAATAAGACATTTCTTTCTGATGTTTTCTGACCACATAATACATCAATGGAAAATCAAAGCTCCTTTACCTAGGGCCTGTCTAACGTAAAATTTTAAAAGAAAAAGTGAAATTACACTCATGAACATAAAGGCAAATAAATAAGTAGGTAGGTAGCCTGACCTTTCTCTCTGGCTTCCCTTAACTTTTTTTTTTTTTTTTTGAGATAGAGTCTCACACCGTCACCAGGTGCCAGGCTGGAATGCGGTGGCGTGACCTCGGCTTACTGCAACCTCTACCACCCAGGTTCAGGCAATTCTCCTGCCTCAGCCTCCTGAGTAGCTGGGACTACAGGCGCAAGCCACCACGCCCAGTTATTTTTTTTTTTTTTTTGTATTTTTAGTAGACACAGGGTTTCACCATGTTGGCCAGGATGGTCTCGATCTCTTGACCCTGTGATCCACCCGCCTCAGCCTCCCAAAGTGCTGGGATTACAGGCATGAGCCACCGTGCCTGGCCCCCTTAACATTTTTGCCTTTGTTTCAACCTTGGAAAATTTCAAAATGGGCTATTTACAATAGTCCATCAATGATAGACTGTAACCCAAATGCCCATCAATGATAGACTGGATAAAGAAAATGTGGCACATATATAATTAAGCTATAAAAATCAATGAGTTCATATCCTTTGCAAGGATATGGATGAAACAGGAAATCATCATTCCCAGCAAAGTAACACAGGAACAGAAAACCAAACACCACATGTTCTTACTCGTAAGTGGGAGCTGAACAAGAAGAACACATGGATATAGGGAGGGGAACATCACACACGGGGTCCTGTTAGGAGGTTGGAGGGAGGGAAGGGATAGCATTAGCATTAATACTAATGCATGTGGGCCTTAAAACTTAGATGACGGGTTGTTGGGCACAGCAAACCACCGTGGCACATGTATACCTATGTAACGAACCTGCACATTCTGCACATGTATCCCAGAACTTAAAGTATAATATTTTTCTAAAAGTAGGCAAACATCTGTGACCAATAATGAAAGCTTTTCCTCAAACTTCTGTGCTAAATAGAAATATAATAATTGATCAAATAAGCTATTTTTATACAAATAAATTGAACACTCTCAGTTCTCAATCTTCTTATAAAAGTTTCTTTCTCAGTTATCATCTGTTTCATTTTATGAACTAAAAGCAAATAAAAGATGAAATGCTAAAGACAGGAATCTCTACATCTAACTGGTTTTCCATATGAACTAAGAAAGTCAATAGACATAAGCATATTTGTAGCGAGTGTGTTGAATATAATTCTGAACCTTCACCATTATCAGTTTGACTAATCCACATTAGTTTGCTAGACTCCTGGTAACTATTTTCTTTCTGAAATGACCTTTAACTAATAGCACATCATTCTTTACCAATTTGCACCAAAGACTACTCAAATGAAAACTGAAAAACAGTCTTGTCCACTCTGATGATGAGTTTCATGTCAACTTACAATTTGGGATATCGGTAGTGGATACAACAAATCTGATATTTGTCCATGGAACCCACAATTTATATTGGGCTCAGAGGGTATCTTCATAATTTTCTTAAAAGGTGTAAACTCTACAAATATAAAAGGTAATGATTTATCATTAGGAAAAGAAAGAAGGAGAGAGAAAGAGAGAAGAAAAGTGGATCTGAGGAAATAGTAGCGGAGCTGTAAATAAGCATCAGGATTAGAGGAGAGAACACTATAAATACTGGGGCAATGTATGAAAAAGAGAAACAAAAATTCAGTGTATAGATTAAATGAATGAATACTGATAAAATACCTACTATATGCCTGACAAAATTGAGATATAGAATTAACAAGGTTCGTATACTCAAGAAGCTCACATTTTGAGGAGTAAGATGCAAAAAAATAGATACATAAGATGATTAAACATTGTGATTATTAGGAATAGCATAACCAGTGTATCTTACTAGAAAATAGCTTGTATGAATTTCTTTGAAAATGTCTTTCAGTGTTCTTTCTTAAGTCTCTCTGAGGAGATTATTTTTTAATTAGACCTTTACAACAATGTTAAATTAGCCAGTCAAAGAGCTGGGAAAAGAGCTGTGTAGTTATACAGAGTATTAGGCACTCTAAGACAGGACCAAGAGTTTCAAGATACATAAAGAAAGTCGGTGATGGCTAACAGTTATTGAGAAACTAAGCTACATCACTCCCTTAATATGTACTAATCCATTTAAAAATACAACCACAACAAGAAACACAACAAATCTATGATTTAGATACCGGCTTCATTATTTCACCTTTGTTTAGTGGACAATGAAACTAAATCATGAAAAGGTGAAGTAATCTGCTGAAGCCTGCACAGTGAGCACATGTTGGAGCTAATATGCAAACTGGGGCATTCTGACTTTTTGTTTTGTTTTTACTGAGTTGAGAAATCTGGCAAAAGAAGAGGCAGGGAAGCATCAGTACATCAAAAGCTTCATTTTCAAAATAAGTTTGAGATAACTAGTAGCAATCAAAGAGATATAAAATCAGGAATTGTATATATAAGATTAAGATGAGTTTACATTCCTAGTTTAATATTTAAATTCAAGAATTATAACATATAAATGGCAATTTGTGCTTCCAGACAAAATGGAATATCAATGATTTGAATATACTCCAGCTTGAAACGAATACACAACCAGATAAAACAGACAAGATCAATAAAGCAATGGTTTTTAAGACACTGAATATCAGGTAACAAAAGACAGAGCTGAGAGACAGGAAATGAAACAATGTAAGCCATAAGATTGTACCAGTTTATTATCTTCAGGGAGTTTCCAGGCTACTGTGCATTTAGAAGGAACTGAGATAAAGTCCAACAAACTCTGAGTTAAGTGCACAGAACCAAAAGTCCAAAGAAACTAAGGTAAATAGGCTTCACATGGCAGAGTTCTAGAGCGGAGAGAGCTGTACATAGAATTCACTTAGGGCTGAAAATACTATCTCTTCCAACCAGCAAGTGGAGAGAAAACTCATCATTTACAGAGCATTGGGTAGAGTACTCACAAAAACCTTCATGGGGTTTTCATCTCTCAGTTGTTAGTGAGGGACCATTAGTCTCATAAAAAAAGCTGCTATGGCCCTACTTAACAAATCCTAAAATCAACACCTAAATTTATCAAAGTGTCCTCATGTAATTTGTTTGCATCCCAGAATGATGCTCAATAATATTTATAAGGATACAACGTTCAGCACCCAACAAGGTAAAATTTGCAATTTCTGTCATTTAATCAATGATTGCCAGGCATGCAAGGAAACAAAAAATACAATTCATAATCAAAAGGAAAATATCACTTGATTAAAACTGATTTAGAATTGGCACAGATGATGGAATTAGCAGGCAAGAGTATTAAAACAATTACTATTATTTTATTCTATATGTTCAAAAAGTTAAGTAGAGACATGGGAGACTTTAAGAAGGTGCTAATTATACTTTCAGATACGAAAATTAGAATGTCTAACATGGAAAATACACTGGATAAGATTAAGGGCCAATTAGACATGGCAGAATAAAAGATTATTGAACTTGAGGATGTGGCCTAGGATATTCCAAAATAAAACACACACAAAAAAAGAGAATTAAGGTAAATGAAGAAAGCATCAGTGAACTGTAGAACAACTTTAGGCATCATAATATATGTGTAATTGTAATACTAAAGGAGAGGGCAGAGAAGAATTTTTTTTTAATGATGGTCAAAATGTTTCCAAATGGATAAACATTATAATTCACTGATCAAAAAACTTAACAGATTTCATGCATGAGAAATAAGAATGCTACACCATGATACATCTTAACACATTCAAAAACAGTGATAGAAAATCTTGAAAGCAGAGGAAAAAAAAACGATACTGCATTTAAAGGAACAAAGATAAAGATGACAAGAAATTTCTCACTGGAGACAATAAAAGCAAAGAGACAGAGAGTAAAGTCATTAAAATGCTAAGAGAAAATAAACTTCTTAATGTAGAATTTTGCAAAAACACACAAAAAAATACTTCCAAAAAAGAAAGCAAAAGACTTTAGCAGATACACAAAAGCTAAAATAATTTATTGCCAGCAGATCTGCATTACAAAAAGCAGTTAATGATTTTTTTTAGGCAGAAAAACTAATTTAAAAAAATAATATGCACAATGGAATAAAGAACATCAGAGATGGTAACTACACTGGTATAGATGTAAGACCTTTTTTGATATTCAGTATTTCTACAGGATAATAGATGTTATAAACAAAATGTAATTTTTAAAAAGTGAATAAAAATAACATAAAAGAACAGAAAGAGGGAAATGGAAATATAGAAATGTATGCCAGTACTTGAAGGTACACTAAGTTGTATACTCTAAACTTTACAGCAACTACTAAAATAAAAAAACAATAAGCCAGTAGAAAGGATAAAATGGAATATTAAAAAAAGAAAGTTTATCCAAATCAAATGGAAAAAGAAATAAGGGGGAATAAAGAAGAGATAAGAAAAATAGATGACAAAGGACAAGATGATAGAATTAAATTTGTATTTGCAGTCACATTAAATGTAAATGGTCTAAACACCCCCATTTAAAAGGTAGAGATTTTTTGGTTGATTATAAAGAAAGATACAACTATATGTTGCCTATAAAAAATGCCATTGAAAAATAACGCAAATAGTTTTAAAAAGCATACAAATTGTATCACACTAAAATTAGCTAAAATAAAGGTGGAGTAGCTATAGTAATATCAAGCTGATTAGATTTCAAGATAAAGAATATAACTCAGGATAATAAACATCATTTTATAATAACAGAACCAAGTTATTAAGCACACAGAATAACCTTAATGATTTATGTATTTTATAACAAAGATTCAAAATACAAGAAACAAAAACTGGTAAAACTTAAAGGAGAAATGGACAATTCCACAATTAAATTTGGAGATTTTAATATGCCTCTCTTAATAGTTGATAGCCCAATTACGCAAAAAATCAGCAAGCACAGAGGAGTTGATGACTACCAACCAAACTAATTTAATTGACATTTATAAAGCACTTAATCTGAAAGTAGCAGAAAGCGCAAATTTTTTAAGTGCATATGGGACATTTAGCAAAAATTGCAAGATTTGTTCACTGACAACTATGAAATATTTTTCAGCAAATTAAAATGTCTCCGTAAATTTAAAATACTTCAAATCTTATAAACTATGCTCTCTGATACAATGGAATTGAAGTAAAAATCAATAACAGAAAGATTATTAGAAACTCTCAAAAAGTTGGAAACTAAATAATATACTTCCAAATAACTCATGAGTCAAAGGATAAATAAAAATAGAAATTAGGAAGTATTCTGGCCTAAATAAGGCAGAAAACATAATTTATCAAAATTCTGGAATGCTTCTAAACCAGTAATTGGGGAAATTTAAAGAACTGAATGCCTTTGTGTAAAATGAAGAAAGGTTTCAAATCAATAGACTTAACTTCCACTATAAAAAAAGTAAATCTGAGGGACAAATTAACCCCAAATAAGCAAAATGTTTAAAATATAATTGTAAATTAATAAAATGCAGAACAGGAAAACAATGAGAAAATAAATGAAAGAAAAACCTGCTCCTGTGAAAAGATAAACAATATTGACACTTTTCTGGCCAGACTGATCATAAAAAACAAAGTGAAGACACAAGTAACAATATTAGAAATAAATGTGAGGACATCACTACAGACTCTCCAGATAGTAAAAGGGTGATCAGGGGATATTACAAACAATTTGACAACTTAGAAAAAATGGCAAACTCCTTGTAAGATGAAAACTTCCAAACTCCCTCAATAGAGATAACATGCATAGATCCATATTTATAAAATAAATTGAATTTGTCATTAAAAACTACTCACAAGTAAATTCCAGACCCTGATGGATTTACTGGTGAATTCTACCAATCATTTAAGAAATAGTAGTATCAATTATACACAAATTTTTCTAGAAAACATAAGTTCCAGAATTGAAGAGATGAGAATATTTTTCCATCCAAGTACTAACCAGGCCCAACCCTGCTTAGCTTCTGAAATCAGACAAAATCGGGCATGTTCAGGGTGGTATGGCCGTAGATGAGAAAATTTTCTATCTCATTCTATGTGACCATTACTCTGGTGAAAAAAGCAGACAAAGACGAAAAAAAGAAAACCACAGACAAATATCACTCATGAGCTTAGATGCAAACATCTAAACAAAAGATAAACTAATAACATATAAAAATGATAATACATAATAACTAAGTAGAGTTTATCCTAGGAGCAAAGGTTTTTTTTTTTTTTTAGCATTTGTTCAAAAATCAGTAAATATAACTTACTAGATAAAGAAGAGAAAAGTGTAAAAGTTAAGGACATATCAATAGACACAGAAAAAGATAAAGAAGTAATAGCAAACCAGAAATAAAAGGACCTCCGCAACTTGATAAAAGGCGTCGACACAGATCTTACAGCTAACATTATATTTTGATAGTGAGAGACTGAATAGTTTTCCCCAAATTCAGGAATAAGACAAGCATTTTTTTCCTCTCACCTCTTTTACTCAACATGGTATTGCAAGACATGGCTAGGGTAATAAGATAAGGAAAATAAATAAAAGATAGGCATATTGGAAAAGTAGAAGTAAAGCTAATTTATTTACAGACTAAATTATTTTCTATGTATTAAATCCAATGGAATTGAGAAAAAAGGGTACTAAAACTAAGAATTGAAGGATACAGGGTCAATATACATAATTTAATGATATTTCTATGTACTAGCAATAACAGTTGGAAATTGAATTACAAAGAATAATAATCAGTTACAATAACAATAAAAGTATGAATTATTTAGGGAAAATTCTGACAAAAATTGACAAAATTTGTACACTAAGTATGAAGTATTTTTGAGAGAAATTTAAAGAGATCTTTATAAATGGGGAAATCTATCTTGTCCCTTGACCAAGATTCAATGTTGTTAAGATCAAATGCCCCCAAATTGATACACAGAGTCAAAGCAACCTCAGTCAAAAATCCTAGCTGACTTTGTAGAAGTTTTCCAGATGATTCTTACGTTCGTATGAAAATACCAAGGACCTAAAAAAACTAAAATAACTTTGTAAAAGAACAAAAAAATTTGAAAGTTTCTGTGGCCTCATTTTAAGATTTTTTATAAAACTACCATCACACAATGTGGTATTAATATCAAAATGAATAAATGTATCAAGGAACAAAAGCAAAAATTCATAATTAAATCACCCATATAATGTCAACTTTTCTTTTTTTTGCAGAATTGCAAAGGCAAATCAGAATAATTGGATATGCATATGGGAAAAAAATTTCGATTTGTTCCTGATGTAATAATCAAAAATTAGTTCAACAGGGATCATACACCTAACAGTCAAGCTGAAACTATACGCCTCCTAGAAGAAAACAAGAGGAAAATCTTTATGACTTTTAGCTAGGCAAAGAGTTATTATTTGTAATACCAAAAATACAGTCTATAAAAGAAAAACAATTTTTTCACCAAATTAAGAACACATGTTCTTCAAAAGAGAATCTTAGAAACTGAAAAAGGAAGCCATACACTTAGAGACAAATTTTCAAAGAATAAATCTGAAAGCTAGGCACAGTCCCTCATGCCTGCTATCCCAGCATTTTTGGGAGGCCAAGGCAGGAGAATCACTTGAGTCAGGAGCTCCAGAACAGCCCTGGCAACAAACCAAGATTCCTGTCTCTAGAAAAAATTAAAAGATCAGCTGGGCATGGTGACATGCCTGTAGTCCCAAATATATATTTATATTTATCAGATATACATCTGATAAATGATTTGTATCCAGGATATTTGAAGAAAACAACTCTCAAAACTTAAGAGAACACACAATCTAATTTGTATACTCTAAATATTTGAACTGACAGTTCACCATAAAAGATATATAGATATCAAATAAACACAAGAAAAGGTATTCAACATCTTCTGTTATTAGGGAAATGCAAATTAAAAGCATGTGAGATACACACTGATTAGAATGACTAAATTAAAAGATTGACCATACCAAGTCTTGTGAGGACACAAAGGAACTAGAATTTTAACATATGATGATTATGTAAAAGGGACAAACACTTAAAACAGTTTCGCAGTTTTGTAAAAAGTAAAATAAGTTATACCTACTATATGATCCAGCTACTCCACCTCTACAAATTAACCCCCCAAAAATGAAAGCTTATGTTCATATAAAATTTGTAAAAATACTCATAGACAGTTCATTTGTAATAGCCAGGATTTTGAAAACAATTCAAATGTCTATCATCAGACAATGCTTATATCAATTCTAGTATATCCATATAATATTAATAGAATATGTCAGATTGGAACAGAATGAGGAATGAGTTGAAGATGGGGAACTGGTAATGGTGGGAGAACATAAACAAGTTTTTCGAGAAGATAGTTTTGAGGGAGCAGCAAGGGGAGCTGGAAGAAGATTTTGTAATCAAGGTGGAGACTGTATGTGTGTGCCTGTGTATGTGTGTCCTTGCATGGGTGGGTGTGTGTGGTGTGTGGGTGTGTGTGTGTACATGGGTATGAAGATGTGAGTACTTTGAGCATGTTAAAATATGGAATAATAATTCTACTAAGGAGACACATAGCACGAAAAAACCTAAACTGATCGCTAGAGCCTGACCACCTTTAAAAGTGGGAGAAAGAAGAGTCAAAGCAAAGTTTGAGGATGGTCCACACAGTGGAATGTTTATTTGCAAGATAATATTGTCTCTCTAAATGGTTTCTGCACATAGTCAGATTTCTGTAAATATATGTGACAAATGGATGAAAATGCAGAAAAACAGTTTTAAGTAACTCATATTCCAATTGCTTACTTGCTAAAAGGGTGTATAGAAATCTCTTATCTACCTGACCTCTCATATTAAAGTTTGATTTCACTTCCAGTATGCAATTATACTACAAGTGCTTTTTCCATCTACTATATTTCACACTCATAAAATACAACTCAAAAAGTTTAAAAAGGAGGATGCCAAATTTATCTTTTGCACCTTTTTCCATCTACTGTATTTCACACTAATAAAATACAACTCAAAAAGTTTAAAAAGGAGGATGCGAAATTTATCTTTTGCACTGTATTAGTCATCTTGATTACTTACTTGCTGAAAGGATAGAGCATGTTGTTTGGATCCAAAATAGTATATTTTTTGTGGCAAGTAGATTTACACTAGTAGCATGAAGCTTTGCATATCACTTTCCATTAATTTAGATGATTGGTCCTATTACAGTGTTGATGAAGAAGCTGAAATAGAAACAAGAGATTAGTATACTCTTCATGGGGTCTGATTTTTTGTTTGTTTGCTTGGTTGTTTTGTTTTGGCTGTCAACAAAACTATAAACTTGGAATTCAAAGAGAATTCTACTTTTATAATAATTATTGAAATCATTTCAACAACGTGGCCCTTGTGCTCAGAGCTTTTGGGGACTGACTAAATGAAGGTGTTAATCTGTTACAAATAACAGATTAAACCTAGACACAAAAGTAATCTGCTAAACACCTTCACCAAAGTTACAAAGTACTACAAAAGGAGAGAAACCAAGCAGGTTTGGTTATATGAAGGAGGTGGCTTTTAAGTTCTGCCTTAAAAAAATGACTTGCACTTCGTACTTACTTGTCTAATACTTTAAATTAGAACTTTTGGCCTTAGATAGGAAAATTTACATTTGTAGGAGAATGTTTTTTCTTAAAAAGTACGGTTTTGATTTAATTTTTACCATGGTATAGCCTTTTGACTCTGGGCAAATCACTTCACGTCTCAGAGGCTCTGTAATATCATCTAACAGTGGGGAAATAATCAGTCCCTTGCTTCAGCATCATGAGGATGGCATGCAGTAGGAATAGTGCTCTATCCTCGGCACACAGTCACTACTTAATAACTCACCTCTTTGGCAATCTCCATATTATCATAGCCTAATCACAGCAAAGAAGCAAACAACATAATAAATGAATATATCTATGTCTATATCTACATGTAATATCTCAGATATTAGTGTTGGATAGTGGAACCATACAGGGAAACTAATGAAAATGTGGTCCATCTACCATTTATAATTTCCAAGGGCTAGATGCTTTCCTCCAATGTTCAAACACAAGGATTTTTAACTGTAGAGGGAAATTTTTGAATATTGGAAAGAGTGGTTCTACAGTTTGGGTAAGTTTGATTCACTTTGCACAATGATTTTGGTGCCTGCTCCTTGTTTGGTTGGTCAATTTTCTATTGACCTGGCTGCTAATGACTTTTGGATATGAATTGAAGAGTGTATGCATTCTGAATATGACATGGGCCATTTATTGTGTATAAGTCTTATTTTTAAAAACATTCAGTGATTTATTTTTCTTCTCCTTAGTTCCTATTCAGATAGAGGCAGCCGCTACAGTCAAGAATACCGAAGATTCGGTTGTTATATAAAAAAACAAAAGCCTTTATGGTGAGCTGTACACACTAGGCTGGACAAATATTGTGAGATTCTTTCTTACCACAGAAACTTTGAAAACATTGTCCTGAGAGAACAAAGTACAGTCCACTTTAAATTTTCATTTTTGGCCCAGGACCTCCTAAACTCGGCTAATGTAAACTTTTCACCTTACAATTTTGTCTGACTTTTCTAACTAAACACAAGCTCAGTATGTGCCATTAGTGAGTCACCTCTTTTTTCTTTCAAAATTTGCATGATTTTACCAAAATAAGTTTAGAAAATGTGTTTTCCATGACTTTCCTTGACTTAAAGATGAACCCGGGGGGTGGAGCAAGATGGCAGAATAAAAGACTATACCATTAGTCCCCCCACTCAGGAACACTGAATTTTAGCAACTATCTACACACAGCAAAGCACGTTACCAGAACCAAAATTCAGGTGAGCAACCACAGATAATACCTTGCTTTCTTATTGCTGAAAGAGGCACTGGAGGTGGTCAAAGAGACAGTCTTAATCATGGATGTCACACTTCCCCCATTCCACAGCAGAGGCTTTACTGCTAGGAGAGAGAGTGAGGAGAGAGAGTGAATCTGTGCCCTTTGGGGAGGGAGAGCACAGCAACTGGGGGACTGTACATTGAGCTCAGTGTTGCCCTGTCATAGCAGAGAGAAAAGCCATGCTGGGCTCAGCCAGTGCCTACACATGGAGAAAGCATTTGGACCAGCCCCAGCCAGAGGGAAATAGCCCATCCCAGTGGTGGGAACTTGCGTTTCTTGTCAAGCCTTGCTACCATGGGACAAAATGCTCTGGGGTCCTAGATAAACTTGAAAGGCAGTTAGGACACAAAGTTTGCAATTCCCAGGCAACTGCTAGTGCTGGACTGGGCTCAGAACGAAGGTACTAGGATGGCACATGATCTAGGGAGACAGGAGCCAAGGGAGTACTTGCACCACTCCTCTTACCACCTCAGGCTGCACAGCTTGTAACAATGAAGGAAATTCCATCCTTCTGCTTAAAAAGAGGAGCACAAGGAGTAAAGAGGACTTGGTTTTGTATTTTGGATGACAGTTCAGCCCACAATAGGTTACAGCACTGGGAGAGTCATGAGGTCCCCACTCCAGGCCCTAGCTCATGGACAACATTTTAACACATACTTTGGGCCAAAAGGGAACACATGCCTTAAAGGGAAGGACCCAGTCCTGGCAGGTTTGGTCATCTGCTGCCTAAAGAGCACTTGGCCCCTGAATAACCAGCAGTGACACCTAGGTCGTATGCCTTGGGCCTTGGGCTCTGAGATGTGCTGAATTCAAGGTTGACCCAGCACATTTCTAACTGTGGTTGCTATGATGAAAGACTCCTGTTTGAGAAAAGCACAGGGAAAAGTAAAGCATCTTTGTCTTGCACCTTACAAACCCGCTTGGACACAGTAAGGGAGAGAAAGAAGGAGGCTCTTGGGGTTCCCAAGACCAGGAATAGGCTCTTGAACAGCATTTCTGAACCTGCCCTGGGCCAGAGGGGAGCCCACTACCCTGAAGGGTGGGTCCCAGCCCTAGCAACATTCACCACAAGCTGATTAAAAAGCCCATGGGCTTTACATGTACATCTGTGGTGGCCTGACCAACCCCCTCATGAACCAGTTGTGGTGGTGGCCGCAGGGAGAGGCTCTTCTGAATGTGGAAAGGGGAGGGAAGAGCAGAAATAGTTTCTTATTGTAGTTTGAGTGCCAGCTTAGTTGCAGTAGAATAGAACATCAGACAAATTTCTAATGTTTTTGACTCCAATCCCTGGCTCCCAGAAAGAATCTCTTGATCCTTCTGGGGCCTGAGGGAACTCACTGCCTTGAAGGGAAGGACAGAAACCTGGCTAGCTTGACCATTTGTTGATCATAATGCCTGAGGGTCTTGAGTGAACATAGGTGGGAGGCAGGTAGTGTTACAGTGGGCTTTGGGTGAGACCTAGTGCTGTGCTTGCTTCAGGTCTGATCCAGCACAGTCACAGTGGTTGTGGCTACAGGGGTGCTTACATCACAACACCCACAGTTCCAGGTGTCTCAGCACAGAGAGAGAGAGATTCCATTTCTTTAGAAGGAAGTAAGGGAAAAGGACAAGAGACTCTGCCTGGTAATCCAGAGATTCTTCCAGATCATATCCAAGACCACCAAGGAAGTATCCCTGTGAGTCTGCAAAAACCACAGTGGTATTGAGCTTGGGGCCCAAGTCCCTTTAAATACCTGGAATGCCTCCTCAAGAAGGATGGGCACAATCTCAGACAGCAGTGACTACAATGAGCCTCTCACTCTTCAATGCCTGGACACTGACAAATATTTGCCAGCATCAAGATTATTCAGGAAAACATGACTTCACCAGATATACTAAATAAGACATCAGGGACCAATCCAGGAGAAACAGCAATATGAGACCTTTCAGACAAAGAATTCAACATAGCTGTTTTAAAGAAACTCAAAGAAATTTAAAGTAACACAAGAAGGAATTCAGAATTCCATCAGATAAATTTAACAAAGAGATTGAAATAACCAGGAAGGATAAAATAGAACTTCTAGACTTGAAAAATGCAATTGACATACTGAAGACTACATCAGAGTCTCTGAATAGCAGAAGAAAAAATTAGTGAAGACAGGTATTTGAAAATATACAGTAAGAGAAGACAAAAGAAAAAAGAATTTAAAAAAATCAAGCATATCTATAAGATATAGAAAATAGCCTCAAAATGGCAAATCTAGGAGTTATTGGCCTTAAAGAAGAGGTAGAGAAAGAGAGAGGGGTAGAAAGTTTATTCAAAGAAATAATATTAGAGAATTCCTCAAGCCTAGAGAACGATAGATACTAACATTCAAGTGCAAGAAGGCTTTACAAAATCAAGCAGATTTAACTCAAAGAAGACTACATTAAGGCATCTAATAATCAAACTCCTAAAAGTCAAGGATAAAAAAAGGATCCTAAAAGCAGCAAGAGAAAATAAGCACATAACATACAATGAGCTCCAGTACATCTAGCAGTAGACTTTTCAGAAGAAGCCTTACAGAGAGTAGCATGATATAAGTAAAGTACTGTAAGAAAAATCTTTCACCCTAAAATAGTGTCTCCAGTGAAAATATGCTTTAAGCATGAAAGAGAAACAAAGATCTTCTCAGACAAACCAAAGCTGAGGAATTTTATCAACACCAGACCTGTCCTAAAAGAAATCCTTAAGGGAGTTATTGAATCTAAAAGAAACAGATGTTAATGAGCAAGAAGAAACCATCTGAAGGAACAAAACTCACTGGTAATAGTAAGCACCCAGAAAAACACAGAATATTATTACACTGTAATTATGGTATGTATACTACACTTATTTTTAAGTAGAAAGACTAAATAATGAACTAATCAAAAATGATAACTCCAACAATTTTTCAAGACATAGACAGTACAATAATCTATAAAGAGAAGCAACATTAAAATATAGAGTTTTTATTAATTGTCTTATCCCATGTTTGGTTGTTAATACAATCAATGTTAAGTTGACATCAACTTAAAATAATTAGTTATCAGATAGTATTTGTAAGCCTCAAGGTAACCTCAAATTGAAAAACACACAAAAATGAAAAGCAAAATATTAAATTATACCAAGAGAAGACAGAAAGGAAAAAGAGTACAAAATAACCAAAAAACAAATAACAAAACGGCAAGAATAAGTCTCTACTTATTAATAATAATATTGACTATAAATGGACTGAACTCTCCAATCAAAAAACAGGAAATGCTGAATGGATTAAAAAATGATGCAATGACCTGTTGCCTACAAGAAACACACTTCACCTATGAAGATAAACATAGACAGAAAATAAAGGGATGGAAAAAGATAGTCCATGCCAGCAGAACCTAAAAACAGAGCAGGAGTAGCTATGTATCAGACAAAATAGATTACAAGACAAAAACTGTAAGAATAGACTAAAAAGGTCATTCTATCATTATAAAGGGGTCAATCCAGCAACAGGATATAATGATTATAAATATATAGGCACCCAACACTGGAGCACCCAGATATATAAAGCAAATATTATAGGTAAAGAGAATGACAGACCTCAATGTAATAAGAGCTGGAGATAGCAACACCCTACTTTCAGCATTAAACAGAGCTGCCCAGGCAAAAAATCAACAAAGAAACATTAGACTTTATCAGCACTGTAGAACAGATGGACCTAATAGATATTTACAGAATATTTCATCCAATGGCTGCAGAATACACATTCTTCTCCTCAGTACATGGATCATTCTCAAGGATAGACCATATGTCAGGCCAAAAAAACAAGTCTTAAAGCACTCAAAAAAACTGAAATAATATCAAGTGCTTTCTCTCACCACAATGGAATAAAAACAAAAACAAAACAAGCAGGAATTTTGGAAAGTATACAAATACATGGAAATTAAACAATATGTTCCTGAATGACCAATAGGTCAATAAAGAAATTAACAAAAAAATCTGAAAATTTTCTTGAAACAAATGACAATGGAAACACAACACGCCAAAACCTATGGGATACAGCATAAGCAGTACTAAGAGGGATATTTACAGCTATAAGTGCCTACACCAAAAAAGATGAAAAACTTCAAATAACCTAAGGATGTATCTTAAAGAACTAGAAAAGAAGAGTAAAAATTACTAATTTACTACTAAAATCAGTAAAAGAAAAATAATAAAGAGGGCAAAAATAAATGAATTTGAAATGAAGAAAACAACACAAAAGATCAATAAAACAAAATTTAGTTTTTTGTAAAAATAAACATAATTGATAAACCTTTAGTCAGACTAAGAAAAAGAAAAAAGAGACGACCCAACTAAATAAAAGCAGAGATGAAAAAGAACACAGTACAACTGATACTGCAGAAACTCAAAAGATCCTTAGTGGCTACTATGAGTAACTATATGCGAATAAATTGGAAAAACTATAAGAAATGCATACATTACCAGACACAGGATACACCATAAAGAAATCCAAAACCTGAACAGACCAATAACAAGTAATGAGATCAAAGTCGTAATAAAAATATCATTCAATACAGAAAATCCTGGAACACGATAGCTTCATTGCTGAATTCTCCCAAACATTTAAAGAATTAATACCAATGCTACTCAAACTGTTCCCCAAAACAGAGGAAACCGGAATACTTTCAAACTCATTCTGCAAGAGCAATATTACCCTGATACCAAAACCAGACAAAGACACATTTAAATAGGAAAGTACAACCAATATCTCTAATAAATATTGATGCAAAACTTCTCAACAAAATACGGACAAACAAAATTCAACAATACATTTAAAACATTATTCATCATGAACAAGTGGGATTTACCCCAGGGTTGCAAGGATGGTGCTACTTCAATCAATCAATCAATCAATCAATCAATGTGATACATCATAACAGCAGAATAAAGGACAAAATCTATATGATCATTTCATTTGATCCTGAAAAAGCATTTGATAAAGTTCAACATTTTTTTCAAAATAAAAGCACTGAGAAAACTAGGAATAGAAAGAACGTTCCTTAGCATAATAAAAGACATGTATGACAGACCCTCAGCTAGTATCATACTAAATGGGGAAAAACTGAAATCCTTTTCTCTAAACTCTGGAACATGACAAGGATGCCCATTTTCATCATGGTTATTAAACATAGTACTGGAAGTCCTAACTAGAGCAATTAGACTAGAGAAAGAAATAAAGGGCAATTATATTCAAATGAAAGAAATCAAAGTATCCTGGTTGCAGATGATATGATCTTATATTTGGAAACCTGAAGACTCCAGAAAAAAAAAACTATTAAAACTAATCAATTCAGTGAAGTTGTAGGATACAAAATCAACATGTGAAAATCAGTTACATTTCTACATGCCAACAGCGAACAATCTGAAAAGGAAATAAAATAACATCCCATTTGCAATAGCCACAATTGAAATTACATATCTGGAATTGTTAACTAAAGAAGTTGAAGATCTTTACAATAAAAACTATAAAACACTGATGAAAATAATTGAAGAAACCACCAAAAAATAGAAAGATTTTCCATGTTAATGGATTGAAAGAATCATTATTGCTAAAATGCTTATACTACTCAAAGCAATCTACAGATTCATTTCCATCCCTATCAAAATACCAATGGCATTCTCAGAAATAGAAAAAAATCCCAAATTTATATATAACCACATAGTACCCAATATATCTGAAGATATCCTGAGTAAAAAGAGAAAAATAAACATGACTTCAAATCACAATACATGACTTCAAATTATACTACAGTGTTATAGTAACAAAATAGCATGGTGCTGGTATAAAAACAGACACATAGACCAATGGAACAGAATAGGAAATGCAGAAACAAATACACACATCTACAGTGAACTCACTTTTGATAAATGTACCAAGTAACAACACTGGGGAAAAGACAGTCTCTTCAATAAATAGTGCTGGGAAAGCTAGATATTCATCTACAGAAAAATGAGATTTAACTCCTATCTCTTGCCATAAATGGATTCAAAACTTAAATGTAAGACCTCAAACTATAAAACTATTACAAAAAAACTTTGAAGGAACTCTTCAGGACATTGATCTGGGCAAACATTTCTTGAGTAATACCCCACAAGCACAGACAACCAAAGCAAAAATGGACAAAAGGGATGACATCAAGTTAAAAAGCTTCTGCACAGCAAAGGTGGCAATCACCTAAATGAAGAGACAAGCCACAGAGCTCAAATAGAGCAATTCTAAGCAGAAAGATAAAGCAGAAGACATCATATTACCTGACTTCAAATTATACTATGAGATGATAGTAACCAAACAGCATGGTACTGGTATAAAAATAGACACATAAATCAATGGAACAGAATCCAGAATCCAGAAATAAAGGTATACGCTCACAACCAACTGATATTCAAAAAAGTTGAAAAAAGTATACACTGGAGAAAGTACACCCTATTCAATAAATGATCCTGAGAAAATTAGATAATTATACACAGAAGAATAAAACTGGACCTATATCTCTCACCATATAAAAATATAGCCAAGATAGATTAAAAACTTAAATGTAGACTTGAAAATATAAAAGTCCTGGAAGAAAACTTAAGAAAAACTCTTTAGGTCATTGGCCTAAGCAAAAAATTTATGACTAAAACCTCAAAAGCAAATGCAACAAAAATTAAAATAGACAAATGGGATTAAAAGCTTCTGAACAGCAAAAGAAATAATCAACAAGAAATACTCTGGTTTCTCTTCAAATCATATAAATCTTTCACCTTTTACTAAAGATTTCCATGGAGAGGAACAATTCTGAGTCTTAATCCAATTTTTTGAGGCCCAGCTTTTGCAGGGCTATTAAAAAAAAAGAAGAAGAAATAATCAAGAAGTGTAAACAGACAACTTGCAGAATGGGAGAAAATATTAGCAACTTTGCACTTGACAAAGTACTAACATCCAGAATCTACAAGGAACTCAAACAACAAGAAAAACAAAACACAACAAAACAACAACAACGCAAATAACCCCATCAAAATGTGGACAAAAACATGAACAAACATTTTTCAGAAGCACATATAAAGTGGGCAACCTATGAAAAAGTGCTCAACATCACTAATCATTGGAGAAATGAAAATTACAATCACAATGAGATACCATATCACACTAGTCAAAATGCCTATTACTAAAAAGTCTAAAAACAGACATTTGCAAGATGCATAGAAAAGGAAATGCTTATACATTGTTGGTAGGAGAGTAAATTAGTACAACATTTATGAAAAATAGTATGGACATGTCTCAAAGGGCTAAAAATAGAACAAATAGAACTACCATTCAAACTAGCAATGTCACTACTGTGTATTTATCCAAAGGAAAACAAATCATTATATGAAAAGATACCTGCATTTGTATGTTTATTGCAACACTATTCACAACAACAATGTCATGGAATCAACCGAGGTGTCCATCAACAGGCGATAGGAACCATACCCACAAACACACTCAGTCATAATAAAGAATGAAATTATGTCTTTTGCAGCAGCATAGATGGAACTGGAGGCATTATCCTAAGTGAAATAACTCAGAAGCAAATTCAAGTACTGCATCTACTCACTTATAAGTGGGAGCTAAATAATGGGTACACATGGACACACAGAATGGAATAGTAGACACTGGAGACTCCAAAAGGTGGGAGAGTGGCAAAGGGGATGAGGGCTGAAAACTACCTGTTGGATACAATGTACACTATTTGGGTGCTGGCTACACTAAAAGCCTGACTGTAATATGCAATATATCCATGTAACAGAGCTGTGCTTGTACCCTCCAATTCTATTTTTATTAATTTTTTTTTAACAAAACAGGGAAAGAAAGAAAGAAAGAAGTGGCCAATTGTTGATGAATATTCATCCACAAAGGATAACATGCATTTTCCTTGAAAAGTTAGGTTATTCCAGTTCTCAACTGACCTATTGCTTCTTTCTATGAGATTCTGGAATATATTATGCAACTTAAAAGTAACTCTCAAATTGACATGGTTGTTTATGCATGTTTTAGTTTTAATATGTGTTAGAAATCAGTATCTGAGTAAAGTTGATGGGAAATGTGAGCATTTTACCAGATCAAGGCAATGTTGACATGTCTTAGTTTACCTGGATGTTATCAATATGGCTTGTAAATGTGTTCTACATAAAGACAAAAATTAAATTTCAAATTGTAAAAGATTCTATAATAAGTTGCCATTATTTTTCTCTGGAAATCAAGGATGCAATAAGAAGAAGGTCGTACAGAAATTCTTCTTTTGAGTAATGGGAAATAAGGCATTTATTTCACATTCTCTTTTATTCATCAAGGCAATCTGAAAACTGAAACCAATAATGGCCTGAAAATAATACAGCTAAGAGAGCAGATTTGTAGAATGGGATAAGATAACTTGGAAGTTACATGGTCACCATTTTAACAAACGTAATATGAATTACTCTTTACCAGCCAAAGAAACTTCTTATGTTTTAAAAATATCTTTTTACTAAAATCGTAAGCTGTCTGAAAAAATATTCTGAATCTAACATGCATCTATCTGAAAAAAATTACTAGGAAAGTAAGTTCAAACTGAAAATGCAAGGTGAAATATTATTATAATATCAATGAAAAAAGTGAGGTAGACATTTATATGATCATCTGTCCAGCATCCTCACTGTTATTTTCATGCTTTATCTTCCTGTCTCCATGATACTGCCACACACACCCGGCCTCCTTTCTATTATATTCTTGCACGAAACTGCCACCCTAAACACAGTTGTTTCATCAAGAGTTGATATCCCATAAAGGATAGAATAATCTTCGTGTCCCAACCCCTAGTATCACAATCGATTGGTCTAAAGACAGACACAAGTCTTAAATTGGGCTACATGCTTTACCAGTAGGTTTGCTTTTTGAAACACAAAAATCACTAGGATGAATCTCTTTCTCTCTCTCTCTCTCTCTCTCTCTCTCTCTCAGTTGAAGTCCTAAGATCTAATATTCTAGTCATTTAAAAAATTGTTTCCCAGAATGGCTATAGAGAGCAGTGGAAATAACAAGCACCAAGAGTCTCTTGGGTTGGCAATGTGTGTGCACTACTTTAGCTCCACCTTTTCCCTTGAGGATAAGGGAAACGGCTGAGTGTCCTCCAATCTCTCTTTAGATTCCAGAGGCCAATGTACTTTCTGCATAAACCAGCTGGAATTGGGTTCTGACCTCTTACATCAAAAAGAACTTATATTGAGTGAAAACAAATACATTAAGTCTGGACAGCAAAACCACTTAACAGTTTGATAATTTCCATGCAGCAACTGGTCAATTTAGTGAAATAAAGTAAATTAACGAAAAAATTTGGGCAAAGTAGTTTACTAGCTCCTCTGATGTAGTGTAGGCAAGAAATACACAAAAGTCAGAAGATAATTATAAGAAAAAGTGAAAGAATGTGAATTATTTACCACAGTGGTATCATTAATTACTGTGGCTCTAGTAAAAATCTGCCAGTCAGCCAATTCCTTCAGGGGTGTCCCAGTTTTACCTGGTTCTAATGAGAACAGTATCTGGTATCATGCAAAAAACACAATCCGAGCTGCTTTGAAGCGTTCTGGCACCAAACAGAAATCTTTGGTCACACATGAAAGTAAATAAAAATAAAACGTGACTCCTGTACCAACCAAGTTAACCCCCATTCTCTTTATTAGTGATAACATGGAAATGACAGCTATGGGCCCTTTTTAGATTCACCGCTGGTCAAGAGTCAGAACTTCAGTGATGAGGTAGGAGGAGCTAGAGAAAATGGTACCAGCTAAGGAACAAATACACGCGCCCAGTCCCACTTTCCCTAATTCCTTTCCCCTTATATTTTCTTATTTTCCCCCTCTCTTTACTTCCCCTAAATTAGAGACTAGCGCATCTCTAACAGGCGGAAGAGGATTTACCAAAGAACAAGCAGCTTCAGCCTCAGGGATCCCATCAGCACCAGTCCCTCTGGCTGCCGCTTGTGGAGTTTCCAGAAGAGGAGAAGGACGATTCACATTCAGGCAGCATTTCTAAATAAGCATTTCCGCAAAACTACCGCTTGTCCCTCTATAGTTCCTGTTGAAATGTGATCCCCAGTGTTAGAGGTGGGGTTTAGTGAGAAGCGTTTAGATCACGGAGGCAGATTCTTCTTGAATGACTTGGTGCCCTCCCCGTGGTAATTAGTTCAGCCAAGATCTTGTCGTTTTCTTAAAAGAGTCTGGGACCTCCCTATTCTCCCTCTTGTTCTCCCTCTTGCCACGCGGCACACCAGCTCCCCTCCTCTCACCATGCTTGAAAGCATGCTGATGCTGCACTTTTTTTTTATACTGTCTACAAACCCGTAAGCCAAAATAAACCAATTTTCGTTATAAATTACCCAGCCTCAGGTACTTCTTTGTAACAACAAAAGACAGACTAACCCAACTACTTAAAAAGATCTCAGCAGAATGGCATTAAAACTCCAAGCCTCCAGCAATTTGTTATGATGTATTTTCTCATTTTGAATAAATATTCACTTTTATTTTTGCGAACCCACTTTTGTGTTCATTATGAGTTTGTATTTATTATGGACTGAATTGCATCCCCTCTTCCCCCCTAAAATCCATAGGCTCAAGCCCTAAGCCCAATCACATAGGAAGGTGATTAAGGTGAAATAAGATCATACGTGTGGTCCTCTATTCTGCCACAACTGGCTTCTTGTTAAGAGAAGGGAGAGATACCAAAGAGCACATGCACAGAGGAAAGACCATGCAAGGACACAGAGACAGAAGGTGGCCCTGTACAGACCAGGAAGACAGGTCTTGCCAGACACCATCCCTATCTTGATCTTGGACTTCCAGCCTCCAGAACTGCAAGAAAAATTTATTTTCTTTAAGCCATCCAGTCTGCAATACTTTGTTATGGAAGCCTCAGCAGATAGATACAGTATTCTTCTTCAAGAAGGATTCCAAAATTGTATGAACTTAAGGTCCTATAAAACCTGGATCTGGCCTTGAGAGAAAAATTAAAAATAGAGAATAGATAGGGTGGAGCTAGGGCAATGAGGAAAATAATTTACAGGTTTTCTTTTCCTACTATCACCACCAAATCTGAGACAGACTCACTATTTTTCCTCAATACATTATCAAAATAGACCTTAATCCTGAGGAGCATCAACACTGGAGAATGAAGAGATTAGAGTTTTAGCTGAAGTTTTGCTATTTTTATATATCATACTTTAATTATCAGAACATCCAGAACTCAATAAATAATAAATAATATAACAACAAAATCATTATATTAACAGTATTGCATAAGCTCATTGTGATTGCTGTTCTCATTTTTGTTTCACTATAAACAGAGCCTGAATAGACAGGAATTTACATGATTAAACATCCTACTTGCAAACATGAATATATTATGAAGTGTTAATGTGATACATTAATAAGTTATGTCATGCAGCATAGATTTGCTATGGGAACAAGGAGAACATTTTCAGTTTCTTTTTTAACTTCGAAACAGTTGATTTTGACAAATGTGGAGAGATTAGAGTTTTAGAGGAAATTGATTAATACCACAGAGAACCCAAGATAAAGACAATCATTCTAGATTGCTGGAGATGCACCTGCCTTTTGGTTGACTAACTGTGGCACTTAGCCTATTTGCAGAAAGTGTTCATTACTTCATGTGAAGCCATGAGTCGTTTCTCCTTTCAGACCATAGAAAGTTCCTATTCTTTGATGCTTGAACAAGTATTTCTATTTCTTATCATATATATATATATATATATATATATATATATATATATATATATCTCACAAATAGCTACAACCTCAAATGATTTCCCAGCACATTGTGTGGTTCGTGGTCAAATACGGAGCCTTTCATGAATCCTAGTGATTCTGGAATTAATCAAGAGCAGGGATGTGGGGACATGGAGATGATTAATGGGTCCAAAAATATAGAAAGAATGAATAAGATCTGGTATTTGATAGCAGAACAGGGTGACTATGGTCAATAATAATTTAATCGTATTTTTTTTTTTGAGACAGAGTCTCACTCTGTCGCCAGGCTGGCGTGCAGTGGCACAATATTGGCTCACTGCAATCTCCACCTCCCCCTGAGTTGAAGGGATTCTCCTGCCTCAGCCTCCCGAGTAGCCAGGACTACAGACACGTGCTAACACACTCAGCTAATTTTTGTAGTTTTTAGTAGAGATGGGGTTTCACCATGTTGGCCAGGATGGTCTCGATTTCTTGACCTCTTGATGTGCCCACCTCGCCTCCCAAAGTGCTGGCCTACTTGTACATTTTTAAATAACTAAAAGAGTATAAATGGACTGCTAAATGGAATTTTGCCATGCAGAAATTTAGGAAAATCAGGAAAGAGATGAGTCAATATATCGGGAGAAGCTCAATATTTTCAATCACTGAGTAAAGATTAAATATGAATTAATTATTAAACAGATTACATAGATTCAATAAAATCTATAATAAATCAGATATTATGTGGAGGCATGAGAAAACAAAGGAAAATACCACGCTAACCCCTCAGAAATGTTGATGCTCACTCAGTTAATGTGTACCTTCCAGTCTATTCTCTGAAATGATCATAGCTGCATTTCAGCACATCAGAATATTTAGAATGTTTCCTTAAAGTACATAAAGCTGCACTTTGAAAGGCTAAGGTGGGTGGATCTTAGACACCCACCTGAGGTTAGGAGTTCGAGACCAGCCTGGTCTACATGTTGAAACCGTGTCTCTACTAAAACTACGAAAATGAGCTGGACATGGTGGTGCCTGCCTGTCATCCCAGTTACTTGGGAGGCTGAAGCAGGAGAATAGCTTGAACCTGGGAGGTGAAGTTTGCAATGAGCTGAGATCGTGCCACTGTACTCCAGCCTGGGTGACAGAGCAAGACTCCATCTCAAAAAATAAAAATAATAAATAAAATAATAAAATAAAATATATGAAGCTATAAGGTTTTATATTTTTTAGTACAACTTGTTCTGTAATACAAGAAAATAATAACAAGTGGCATATTTTTCCTGGCATGTCCTAAAATGATCTTTTTCTGCCAAAACAATCTTATTCCAAATCGAATAACCAATATCTGATTTTTCCTCAAAGTTGATACACCAGAGCAGGCTCGCAGGGCTCAGTCTTCTGAGCTAATGTAATTTTGTTTTCAATAACAATGTAGTTATTTCTGTTTGAAGAGCAAAGTCTTCATGCTAGAAGTGATGATGTAGAGATTAAGGTGATATTGCACATGTCACAACAGATCCCAATGAGAATACATTTTGGAAGGGAAAAAAGTAAAGGTTACAGTCAACTTAGGTATTCCAAATTGCCAGGGGCTGAAAACCCACAGCAAAAATCTCTGATGCTTTCTTTTCCTGATTTTATAAGCATTTTTTACATACAATAGACCTTGAGTATTGTTAGAAGTCAGAGAGTTGTTCCGGTAACTGTTTTATAAGATACCATGTCATACAGGATAATATTTATACTTTAGTATCTCCCAGAGAGCTGTGCAGAAACCTTACACTGCTGTCAAAACAGGTAAAAATGTACAAATTGATTCCTTTAGTTTTTTAAATAGGTAAAAGTAATAGTAAAATTGTTCAGAGTATTGTATGTGAGTTAATAATTGTATTTCGTGAAAACAAAAAAAAGAGAAAGAAAACAAAGGAGAGGTGGTGTGTTTTGTTTATTACTGCTTGTCTCACTAAACAACATGCTTTCTTCTTCCACTTCAGCCAATTCAGATGACATTGACATTGCAAGGCATTTGAGTTAATGCATTTAATATTTTTCACTTTTTAGTGCACATGATTGCTTGGTAGAGCACAAAACTGCCTCTACTCCTCCTTGAAAAAAAAAAGTAGTTTAAAGCTGGAAATAGTGAAACCAGAAGCCAGCCACCTCCACCAGCATGAGCTCGACTTTCTCCAGGCATCTTCCATTTAGATGGTCATTCCACTAGCAGAAGTTATGCTGCCCATCTGCTTTGAATGGAGGCATTGTCAGCCTTCAAATGGCAAATGACAGCAAATTCTGGTATTTTGACATGTTATATGAAAGGCCAGAAAATTCAGGCTGTGAAAGGCAAAAGGAGTTGACATCTGTTGAGCCAACATGTTGGCTACTATAGAGAACTTAGACCTGCAGTGAGTTAAGTAAGTTGTGGGAGGCTTACTGATGGCTCAGAAATCTATCTTGTGACTCCTATGCCCCCAGGGAAAGAGAACAGGCAGCTGCCAGAAGTAAATTTTGACTATAACAATTCATTCGACCAGGAAAATTTCAATCACTTTCCATGTAAATTGGGCCAAATCACAGGTGTTCCAGCTTCCAGTTATGCATAATTAAAATGGATCATACTATTTGGTTAAAAAGCACTTTGGAGTAATCAAAATATAGATATTGTGCAAATACAGTATAGGCTTAACATATGTGAGCTGATAATTGTGTTTAACATTTTCCCAGGTATGAGTCATATTTTAACTTGTGTACACGTCTTTCTTTAATTTCATTCATGAGTCCATGAAAATTTAAACATACATACACAAATAAATGTTATATGTAATTCTACATAATTTTATAAGTAATAACAATAGAAAATGCATTTTTTCAGCATACTCATTTAATTTTATTAACATTAAACAAATAATTTAAAATATTATATTTTTAGAACAGTTCTACTTTTTGTTTGTTTGTTTGTTTTGAAATAGAGTCTCACTCTGTTGCCCAGTCTGGAATGCAATGGTGCGATCTCGGCTCACTACAACCTCCACCTCCCAGGTTTAAGCGATTCTCCGCCTCAGCCTCCTGAGTAGCTGGTATTTGTGAGCCACCATGTCTGGCCCAGTTTTACTTATTTTATGCACCCTCTATCTTCCTGGTTTTCTTTTCCAATTTACCTTCAGTATTAAACAACTTAAAATCTGTCTAAACTTAACTACCCATTATGGACTGAGCTTTACAACTAATGAGTCATTGGGGCAAACTCTATACTTTTTTAGAAGCCTAGTTTTTTTCTGAATTTGCAATTTTCAAAAATATTGTCTTATTGTTCCAAACAACATATAATTGGGAGACAAATAATAAGCCTTCTTCTTTTTTCTAATATGCTATCATCCCCAAAGCAACTTTTCAGTTTCTCCCCAGATAACTTTATAGAGCATTCACTATGAGTGCACATTATATTAGGTGCATTAATATAGTGTCTTGTAGAAGAACACCAAGGATGATTAACTTAATAAAAAATTATAGCCAAGACAAGTCTAGAATAGATCTTTTGTGGTAGGTTAAGAAAAAGCCTTACATTAGGCTTCTCTAACCACCAACTTGCTATAATCTCACTTCCCTCTCAGTTAGCATTCTAAACACTTCTTTCCTTTAATGATCAAAATGTTCTCATCTTTACAACCACAAAAGAGGAGAAAAATTCTTGTCATCTTTAGTTCCAAAATCATTCTTAAGAATATCTGTTCATAAGTTTTAAAATTTATGATAATGGCCATCTTCTGTGAAATAGCTTGATATCTTTACAGTTTTGCATCTCTCTTGACATTTAAAATACTTATATCTCAGTTCAAATAAATTACAGGGAATTGATACATGTAACTTTACCTCATTATACATTTTAAGACAAGAAAGTGAAAATAATAGCACAAAGACTGTGCTGTTCATTGATTTCACAGAATCTTCTAGCCTTTTTTAGAATGGCCACCTCCCTCACATTTGAGTGTGTGTTTCGTATGCTGCAAGAGCGGTGAGATTACATTTAGAATTCTGCGAGCTTTAAACAATGAAAAAGTTGCAGTATTTGTTCCCAGTTGTTTTCCAGTTCTTTCAATTTATCACAAAAAAGAATTTCAATCTCTTCAGTCTTATGAAAAGGTCTCTGCCAGATATATTTGTCTGATATATAACTAGCAATCTAGAAAAACTTCAGAATATATAGCTGTTTGCAAAATACATCTGAAAAACTAAAATTCACCAGAAATTATTTTTAATGTATTAACCAAAAACAATAGCTTTGACCAATAAATAAGTAGCGTTGGGTGTGTTTTTTATAGTCACTATTCCCACCTGTTTGTTTAGCTACCCCGCAATCTTGCTCGCTTTTCTCGGCAGTATCTCGTGATCTTGCTTTTCTTCCAGGAGCACAGTAGTGTAAGTAGCTCCTCTTAAATTGGATCTTTTATGGAGACACATAGAAGCGGTAAACGAAGTGCTTTGAACCTGAGATGTCCAAAGTTAAAAGACAAACTAGGCTATGTAATTTGGGCGTCTAAATCTTAACCATCTGGGGCCATACTTTCTATTATTTGGAGGAGTAGTGGAGAAGAGCACACACATCAGAGTCAGTCTAAGTTCAAATTGGTGTTCTGCCCTTCATTTAGTTTGGACAAATAACTTAATCTGCGTGACTCAGACTTGTCTTCTGTAAAACAGGAATAATCAAAGCATCTGCTTTATAGGACTGTTAAAAATATGAAATGGTTGATCCATGCCATGCCCTCCGTCAGTGCCTGACTTGTAGTAACCACTCAAATGTTAGCTGTTGTTATCCGACACACAATGATTATGCCACATACTTCACAGTATGTGGAATCACAAAGTTCATGAGCTCTTTGAGGGTCAAACTTTGTATATTAGAAATAGGGCTAATCATTACCATCAGCTCAACTCACATTCTAGTTTCGTTGGGATGGCAGCTCCCCAGCACGTCATTCTTAATGACTTCCAATCAGTCAATCACTATGATTTCACATCGCTTCGCATCAATCAGTAAGGACAATTCTCAATCTGATATGAAACTAAAGGATGAAGTCAATTGCAGTTGCCTGATATGTTCTGATTGCATATTCTTTATAAATATTTTATGTATCTAAGTCATACTGTCATAGTTGTGTACTGCATATGTGAAACTACAAGTAATTAGAACAAAAGTTCTTAGAGCCTAGAATACAGGATATCCACACAATATTTAGCAACACTAAAAATATATGGTTTTTCAAATACAAATTTACAGCTTAAAAATAAGTCAAAATGTACTAGGTAAATAAAAATAAAAGAGAACACATGAGAGAAATAGCTGAAATAATAATCACAGAATCAAGAGAAATTAACAAAACAATTATTTGGGGTTCTCATCATTTTTAACAGACTTCTTTAGAGCAGTTTTAAGTTTACAGAAAAATTGAACAGAAAATACACAGAGTTCCCATATACCACCTCTCCCCACTCACCTATGCACAGTTTCCATTATTATTAACATCTTGCATTAGTATGATATATTTGTCACAATTAACGAGCCAATATTGATATGTAATTATTGACTAAAGTTCATCACTTATAATGGGGTTCTCCCTGTTTTGTACAGTTCTCTGCTTACGAACTCCTTTTTCTGCTAAATTTTTCTATTCAGTGAAACAATACAGTACATAACGAACCTTTCAGCTAGGAAGCTTCTTTTACTTTTCAGGGCTGTTTACTTCTAAGGACCTATAGGAGCCTATGAATGTAACAAATTTCTGCCAGCTTCATCTTAACATCAAACTACAAACTTTCTTATATGGAACACTATAATTTCACTAAAAACACCCCTGTGTTCAACTTATTTAATGCTTTCTTCCTCTTCCAAAAAATTTGGCAACCATTGATTGTTTTACTGTTTCTGTAGTTATGCTGTTTCCAGAATATTATTGTGTTAAAATCTTATGGTATATAGACTGTTCAGATTGGCTTCTTTCACTTAGTAATGTGCATTGAAAGTTCCTCTATGTCTTTTTAGGGTTTGATAATTTATTTCTTTTCTGCACTGAATAACAATCCATTGTATGGATTTACCATAGTTTGTTTATCTGATCAACTATGAAGGACATCTTGATTGCTTCCACATTCTGGTAATTATGAATAAAACTACTATTAATATTTGTGTACAGCTATTTGAGAGGACATAAATTTTCAACACATTTGGGTAAATAGCTAGGAATGCAACAGCTGAATCATATGCTACCACCATGCTTAGCTTTGCAAGAGAAAAAAAAAGCTTGAAACTGTCAAACTGCCTTCCAAAGTGGCTGTACCATTTCCCATTCCCACCAGCAAAGAATAAGAGTTTTTGTTGTTCTATGTCCTGCCCACATTTAGTATTAAAAGTGTTTTGGATTTTGGCCATTCTAATAGGTGTGCTGTGGTACCTTGTTCTTTTCATTTACATTTCTCTAATGAATAATTATGTTCAGCATATTTTTATAGTTAATTTGCTTTCTTCTACAATTAGATATCGTTCAGCTCTTTTGCTCATTTTTCAAATAGAATTTTTTGTTTCCTGATTGTTAAGTTTTAAGACTACTTTGTAAGTTTTGCATATACAAATCCTTTATCAGTTATGTGTTTTGCAAATATTTTATCTTAGTCTGTTCTCTCTCTTCATTCTCTTAACAGTGTCTTTTACCAAACAAAAGTTTCCATTTTAATTCTTTGCATTAAGTATATAACTGAAATAATAATTATAAAATCAGGAAAACTTGAGGTATTGATTATTTTTAATAATGAATTGACCCAGAATCATTTCTGAGATTTTATGAAGAAGACAGCGTAAAGATTGAGCTACCCCTGACTGACAAATGGTACAGGAAAATTACATGGAAGTGTGAATAATAAATTTAGAAACATATTTAGAAGCACTAAAAATAAATGTTGGAAATTCAACAAAAAAACTCCAAATTGTTTTTTGGGAAATAGGTATCAACTTTTGAAAAATCAAAATGGGATTATATATACCTTGTTAGATCATATATATCATTACATCATATCACATGATTCATATATATGAATATGATATATATGAATAGCTCTTATCTAGAACATGTATGTCATATGTATCATATATACTATCTATGTATGATAAATTTGAAAGACATCAATGACACCCCAGGGTTTCATGGGGAACTAAAAATTATATATGACAGGATTACAACCTACCCTCTAGGGCCAAGTGACAAATTGGTGGCTCTTACATGCCAATGCCAATGGATTGGTGGAGCTGCATCAAAGACACTGTTGAGAAGCCTCCACAGGAAGCTGTGATTGATAAGAAGTGGAATCTTTGATGTCGAATGCTCACAGCATTCTATCTCAACCCTCAACTGTAGCTCGGAAAGGAACAGATCTTGGGTAAATCATATGCTTAATTACAAAGCTTACTAAAATAGAGATTTCATGGGAGAAGAAAGGCGTTACACCATAAGCTGAATGGCGAGTTCTTTCTTCTTTAAGTTCTTCATGATGACCAGCATAAAAAGACAGACTTATTGGTCACTCTTGCTCTGGCTGTGCAGGGAGCCCCATACTTGGCTGATACGAGCAAGCATCTGTGTAAGGCTCAGGGCTGGGCTAAAGAACATTTTCTTTCCTGATGATCCAGTAGTAAAACAAAAATGCTTTCAAAATGTTATAGACGTTGAAGTCGTCTCTCTACTTCTGAGATGCTCCTCCAGACCCCAGTTAACAGTCTTCAGAACAAAGACAAAAGTGCAAAAGGGGAAAAAAAAGAATCTACGCAAGATAGCTGCATGCCTGAGAGAGAACATTCTTTCTAAGTAAAATCAGAATAAAGAAACTCGTAAGTTATCAACTAGTAACAACAGGAGACAATTCTGTGGCAAATACACTATGAGAAGAAGAAAAATAATTACCTTCTAGCATTGTGAGCCCTTCAACTCTAAGCTAGGGTCTCAGTCAAACTGATTAAGAAGAGCTGGCTACAGTTTTTCCAGAAGGTACAACTTAGGGTTAGTAATATTACAGATTTGACAAATGTCTTTTCTCAGTGTTCAAATAGAAAATCTAAAATTTTGCCTACTTCGTAAAGGCACAGTTGTCTAAACTGATGATAACATAATGCAAATATTGATTTAAAACCAAAACAGCAATCCTGTAGCCTGAGTATGCTAACAGCTTTCCTGCCAGATCAACAATAAAACAGCAAACTGGTTAATTGTGCTCCTCTCTTCATTTCATCATGAGCAAGTATCTAAATTTAGCAAATAAGCTGAATATAGGAATCTCCAAGCGTGTCAAAATATGATGGCAATTAAATTGACATCTCTTCTGCACCTCATTTTAAGGGAATATATTTTTCAAGGCCTTGACAGTCAAAAACTATTTAGATTATTTATGACATTTCCAATGAATTAGTAACATTTTCTATTGCATTACATTTTGCATAATATAATTTGTCACTATTTCTTTATTAAGCTTGCTTTATATTCATAGTTGTCCCACAACACTATATTTTCCTTTTTGTCAGCCCAGAACTTCATTATGAAGGATGAGGTTTTATCGTTTCCCAGTGATGCAAATGTCTACAGTGAATAAGTGTCATTATGCAGGAACAGGAATTTAGTTTTCCTCCATTAACCAGGCAGGCTAATGACTCAACAAGTTTATGGCTTGCCACAAAATTTGATAGCTCAATGTGAGTTACAACAAATGAGAGTTACATGGATGTAAAGATTAGAAATACACACTTTTTGGGGGGTTTAATTTTCTAAATTTCCCAAAGTGAACTCCAGATTTTCATTGGATTAATGAATAAGGACCCTTCC
This sequence comes from Cacajao melanocephalus, assembly GCA_963573385.1. Lineage (NCBI taxonomy): Eukaryota > Metazoa > Chordata > Mammalia > Primates > Pitheciidae > Cacajao > Cacajao melanocephalus. Next base: position 75,295 of record CAUYLG010054498.1, on the reverse strand, counting down.
TGACCTTTTTTCCTGAGAAAGAATAACTTTAGTTTTCCACTGTGAGCAGTTCAGCAGGTCACACGTTCATCTCCTTAGAACCAATTCAGCTTGAGGGCATAGTCAAATGGCAAGCATTCACCCATACCTCAAAATCAAAACCTCTTCACCATTTCAACTCCTATGGAAGAGAACAAGCACATTCAATTCTGGAGATTGTAAAGGAATATCCCTGGAGTAAACTATTGCACTCTTATAAATCCAGGGAACTTAAAAATGATTGGGCAGGTAACATGTTCACCCTGCACATAGTCACAACCTTCTGAGTGCATTAAACAACCTTTCAGAGTTAAGCAAGACCTACAAATCTTAAATCTCTTACCATTGTTAAAAGATGCTTACAATTTTAGATAAAAGGAGGGATTAAGGAGAAGGGAGTGAGGAACCAAGTGTTCTAGTTATTCCCATATCTTTACAATGGTATAGGTTGGTTATTCTATAACTTTATAGATGTGAAGCAGAGGTAATAAGCAGATATTTTGCAAGAAGGAAGTGAGAAAATTCAAAATTCTAGGGTGTGAGGGAAGGTCACCACATGGAATATTAGCCTCAAAAGACTACTTAGAAGGAGCGATAGGCACAGAGCACCATTCTGGGCAACACAATTTTGTTCTGAAAGTCCCAGACTAGGAGGACACACTCACAAAAACAAATGCTTGCTAGGTATCTGTGGAAGAACAAGACAATCTTCACCCACTGTGCGATGGTACCATCAGAAGAAAAGACCAAAACGAGTTCACTACTGGTAGAGTTTTCCTAAGTAAAAAAGATTTAAGAGTCCATTCATTTAAAAATGGTTAATTTTATGTTATGTGATTTCACCTGAATTAAAAATATATGTTAGAGCAGAGGGCAGGGAGAGTCCACCACAGTTATTGACAAAAAAAAATTGTCATATTTTCTGAAAGAATACATACAATGAAATATTGTCAAAAAGGAAGCATGCAGAACTGGGTATTAGACTGAGCTATTTGAGTTATTAGCAATATTACTTTGAATATGTCTCAACCTCTCTGGATTTTAAGTTTCTACAAAGGGAAAACTTTGGACTAGTTGATGACCAAGATTTCTTCTAGTTCATAAACCAAATGAATCTAAGATTCTACTTAGATTCTACTCATATATCTGCAAAGGATTTCCAGTTGGTTTGAAAATATGAGAAAATTGTCATTATTTGGATACCTATAGAAGTGAAAAATAATGGAGGACTAGCAACTGCCTATGTTTTCACATAAAGCAAATGGTTAATGTCAATCGCTTTTAACTGAAATCATTTACATCATCTTTACTTGATGAGGACAAGAACCACACCAGGTATATAAATGGTGAATACTCGTGGAAATTGTTATGCATAAGTACTGCTTTGGTTTAGATTTTGAATTTTATAAAATTTCAGCCTGGATTAATATTTAAATCAGCTTTATTGAGATAAAGTCTACATACAATTAAGTATAAAGTGTAGACTTTGATGAGTTTTGACAAATGTATATCATTGTATACCCACCACCATAACCATGAAATAGAAAATTTCCGTCACTCAGAAAACTACCCTTGGGCCCCTTTGCACCTAGTTGCCTTGCCATCCTTGGCAACTACTTAGCTATCTGTTATCTTTATAGCTCTGCCTTTTCCAGAATGTCACATAAATGGACCTAAACCTTAGGTACACTTGCATGTATGACTTCTTTAAGATAGCATAACACTTTAGAAATTTATGGATGTTATTGAGTATATCAGTAGATTTTCTTTCTTATTTCTGAATAATATTCCAATCTATCGATGTGCTACTTTTTTTAACCACCCAATGACATTTGAATTGTTTTTTGTTTCTGACTACTGTGAATAAAACTGCTATGAACATTTGAGTATGTATATGTGGATATGTACTAAGTTATATATATATCTCAGTCTTTATGTGGATATATATTTTCACTTCTTTTTTATCTCTATGAGTGGAATTGTATACTTTGTGAGAAACTGTCAAAGTGCTTGTCATAGTGACTGTACCATTTTGCATTTTTACCAAAAATATATAAAAGTTCCACTTTTGTCTGGGGAGTGCAAGATGTCCAACTAGATGCAGGCAGATGAAACAGCTCCCACTGAGGGACCGAGATGACTGGAGTGCTCCTAACAGATCCTCAGAGGCAAGGCACTGAGAGTGAACAAAGGGAAGACACAGAAGCTGGATGGAAGTGGAAGAAAGTTGGGAATGACACACGGGGCTTCTGTGCACTGCGACTTATTCCTGGCCCCAAACAGCTCTGGGGGATTGGGTGGCAAAGAGCAACCCACTCTCACCACGAGCCTCTGGAACCCCAGCAGGCAGAGACTCCTTGACCACTACAGTCACTCGAGTTGGCAGGGAGATCTGCCTGGAGAAGTGGTAGGAAGAGCAGGCCAGCTCATGTGGAGCCCAGAGGATTTGGTGTGGGAGCATCTGTACCAGAGCACCATCAGGGACAGCTAGCCCTCTAGGCTCAATTGGCTCCCATAGGAGATGTTAGCCTTAGGGGAACTGTCAGACCTGAACTCTGCAGGGCAGTTTTGCCCATCAGATGGGCCCACTTTGACTTGAGCATCCCTTGATTGTCTGGCCTCTCCTGGGGCCCCAGTCTGTCTGTGCCTGCTTCTAGGGCAGTCTCAGGTGCCCTGGGGCTGCCTCATAGCTTCTAAGCTAGCTGACCATGCCTGACTGGTGGCGAGCTGCAATGGTGGAGCCTCTACGACCATGCACCAACTGGCATGCTCCCTCCCCATATATATGTGTATATATATCACACATATACATAATGAAAAAAGCCTTTTACCAGAAATATGTTTTGAAGATATTTTCTCACTTTGTGTGGCTGGTCTTTTCATTTTCTCAGTGGTGTCTTTGAAGTGCAAAAGTCTTTAATTCTGATGAAATTAAACATACCAATTGTTTTAATTTTAACTTTACTTTTTGTTAATTTGGGATTTTTTTTTAACTTTTGTTTTAGTTTCAGGGGCACATGTGAAGGTTTGTTACATAAGTAAATTCACATCATGTGGGTTTATTGTACAGATTATTTTATCACTCAGGTATTAACCCCAGTAACCAATAGTTATCTTTTCTGCTCCATTCCTTCTTTCTACCCTCCACCCTCAGGGAGGCCCCAGTGTCTGTTGTTCCCTTCTTTGTGTCATGAGTTCTCATCATTTAGCTTACATTTATGAGTGAGAACATGAGGTATTTGATTTTGTGTTCCTGCATTTGTTTCCTAAGGATAATGGCCTCCTGCTCCATCCATGTTCCTGCAAAAGACATAATCTCATTCTTTTTTATGGCTGCATAGGATTCTATGGTGTATATCTACCACAGTGGATCCAATCTGTCATTGATGGGCATTTAGGTTGATTCCATTCTTTGCTATTTGAAATAGTACTGCAATGAACATCTGTGTGCAAGTGTCTTTATGGTAGAATGATTTATATTCCTCTGGGTTTATACCCAGTAATGAGATTGCTGGGTTGAATGATATTTCTATTTTCAGCTCTTTGAGGAATCATCATACTAATTTCCACAATGGTTGAACGAATTTACATTTCCACCTACAGTGTATAAGTGTTCTCTTTTCTACACACCCTTGCCAGCATCTGTTATTTTTTGACTTTTTTTAAAATAGCCATTCTTACTGGTGTAAGATGGTATCTCACTGTGGTTTTGATTTGCATTTATCTAATGATCAATGATATTGAACTTTTTTTCATATGATTGTTGGCTACATACATGTCTTCTTTCGAAAGGTGTCTGTTCATGTTCTTTACCCACTTTTTAATGCAGTTGTTTGTTTTTCTCTCGTAAATTTAAGTTCCTTATAAATGTTGGATATTAGACCTTTGTTGGATGCATAGTTTGCAGATATTTTCTCCCATTCTGTAGCTTGTCTGTTTACTCTACTGATAGTTTCTTTTGATGTGCAGAAGCTCTTACATTTAATTAGACCCCATTTGTCAATTTTTTGCTTTTGTTGCAGTTGCTTTTGGTTTCTTTGTCATGAAATCTTTGCCCATTTCTATGGCTGGGATGGTATTGCCTAGGTTGTCTCCCAGGATTTTTATAGTTTTGGATTTTATGTTTAAATCTTTAATCCATCTTGAGTTGATTTTTGCATATGGTGTAAGGAACAAAAAACATGATTATCTCAATAGATGCAGAAAAAGACTTCCAATAAAATTCAACACCCTTTTATGTTAAAAACTCTCAATAAACTAGGTGTTGAAGGAACACACCTCAAAATAATAAGAGTCATCTATGACAAACCCACAATAAACAATACTGAATGGGCAAAGGCCAGAAACATTCCCCTTGAAAACCAGCACAAGACAAAGATGCCCCCTCTCACCACTTCTATTCAACATAGTATAGGAAGTCCTAGCTTGAGCAATCAGGCAAGAGAAAGAAATAAACGGCATCCAGATAGAAAGAGAGGAAGTCAGACTATCCCTGTTTGCAAACGACATGATTCTGTATCTAGAAAATCCCATATTGGCCTCAAAACTCCTTCAGCCAGTAAACAACTTCGGTAAGGTTTCAGAAGACAAAATTCAATGTACATAAAATCCAACACTTTGGGGTCAGGCGGATTGCTTGAGCCCAGGAGTTTGAGACCAGCCTAGCCAACATGGTGAAACCCCATCTCTACAATGGCTGAACTTATTTACATTTCACCTACAGTGTATAAATGTTCTCTTTTCTGCACAACTGTTCTCTTTTCAATGTAGTATAGGAAGTCTTAGCCAGAGGAAAATTAGCTGAGTGTGGTGGTACATGCCTGTAGTCCCAGCTGTTTGGGATGCTGAGGCACAAGAATTGCTTGAACCCAGGAGGTGGAGATTGCAGTAAGCTGAGATCACACCACTGCACTCCAGCCTGGGCCACAGAGTGAGACTCCACTTCAAAAAAAACAAAATTACTAGCATTCCTATACACTAACAACAGCCAAGCTGAGGGCCAAATCAGAAAGCAGTCCCATTTACAATTGCCACAAAAATAATAAAATAGCTAGGAATACAACTAACCAGGGTGGTGAAAAATTTCTGCAATAAGAATTAGAAAACACTGCTCAAGGAAATCAAAGACAAGCAGATGGAAAAATATACCACATTCATAAATAGGAAGAATCAGTATCATTAAAATGGCCATACCGCCCAGAGCAACTTACAGATTCAATACTATTCCTATTAAACTACCAATGACATTCTTCACACAATAGAAAAAAACTATTTTAAAATTCATATGGAACCAAAAAAAGAGCCTGAATAGCCAAAGCAATCCTAAACAAAAAGAAAAAAGCTGGAGTGTCACGTCACTTGACTTCAAACTCTACTACAAGGGCTACAGTAACCATTACAGCATGGTACTGATATTCTTATTTCAATAGTTTTGGGGGTACAGCCAGTTTTGGTAACACAGATAAGTTCTTTAGCGATGATTTCTGAGACTTTGGTGTACCCATCACCTGAGCAGTGTGCATTGTACCCAATATGTTTTATTTTATCACTCACTACTCTCCTACAAAGTTCCCAAAGTCCATTATATCATTCTTATGCCTTTGCATACTCATAGTTTAGCTCCCACTTATAAATGAGAATGTACAATATTTGGTTTTCCATTCTTGAGATACTTAGAATAATGGCCTCTAGCTCCATCCAAGTTGCTGCAAAATAAATTCTTTTATTCCTTTTTATGGCTGAGTGATACTCCGTGGTGTATGTATACCACATTTTTTTTAATTCATTCACTGGTTGTTGAGCAATTAGGTTGGTTCCATATCTTTGCCATAGAAAATTGTGTGCCATAAACATGCAGGTGCATGTGTCTTTTTCATATAATGATTTCTTTTCCTTTCAGTAGATACCCAGTAGTGAGATTGCTGGATTGAATGGTAATTCCACGTTATTTCTTTAAGGAATCTCCATACCGTTTTCCATAGTGGTTATACTAGTTTACATTCTCACTAGCGTATAAAAGTGTTCCCCTTTCACCACGTCCATGCCGACATCTGCTGTTTTTTGAGTTTTTAATTTTGGCCATTTTTGCAGGAGTAAGGTGGTATACCATTGTGGTTTTAATTTGCATTTATCTGATAATTAGTGATGCTGAGCATTTTTTCATATGTTTGTTTGCTGTTTGTCTATCTTCTTTTGAGTATTGTCTGTTAATGTCCTTTGCCCACTTTTTTTAGTGGGATTTTTTTTTCTTGCTGATTTGTTTGAGTTCCTTGTAGATTCTGGATATTAGTCTTTTGTAGGATGCATAGGTTGCAAATATTTCCTGCCACTCTGTGGGTTATCTGTTTATTCTGATGATTATTTCTTTTGCTGTACAGAAACATTTTAGTTTAATTAGGTCCCATTTATTTATTTCTTTTCGTTGCATTTGCTCTTGGGGTCTTAGTCATGAATTCTTTGCCTAAGCCAATGTCTAGATGAGTTTTTCTGATGTTATCTCCTGGAGTTTTTATGGTTTCAGGTCTTAGATTTAAGTCTTTAATCCATCATGAATTGATTTTTTATAGAGTAAGAGATGAGTCTCATTCTTCTACATACATTCTTCTACATTGCCAATTTTCCTAGCACCATTTGTTGAACAGAGTGTCCTTTTCCCAATTTATGTTTTTGTATACTTTGTTGGAGATCAGTTGACTGTATGTTTTTGGCTTTATTTCTGGGTTCTCTATTCTGTTTCACTGGTCTCTGTGTCTATTTTTACACCAGTACTATGCTGTTTTGGTGACTATAACCTTGTAGTATAATTTGAAGTCAGGTGATGTGATGCCCCCAAATTTGTTCTATTGGCTTAGTATTGCTTTGGATATGCAGGCTCTTTTTTGGTTCCATATGAACTTTAAGACTTTTTTCTCTAGTTCTGTGAAAAATGGTGAGTGTATTGATAGGAATTGCACTGAATATTTATCTTGCTTTGGGCAGTATGATCATTTTTTCAATAATCAATTGTTTTATTATTTTTGCTTATTGTGTCCTACTTTACAAATCATTGCCTAACCCAAGGTCATTAAGATATTCTTCTTCTACATTTACTTTTAGATATTTTATAGTTTCAGCTCTAACATTTACATCTATGCAACAGAAGTTAAATTATGTATGTGAAGTGAGGTAGCGGTTGAATTTTTTTGTTTTGCATATAAATATTCAATTATTCCACACATTTGTTGAACAGTTTATCTTTCCACATATAATTACTTTTGCACCATTGTCAAAAATCAGCTGTCCATATATGTGTGGTTTGTTTATGGACTCTATATTCTGTTACATTGATCTATTTTTCTAACAAGATGACAATATCAAACTGTATTGATTACTGTATCCTTATAATGAATATTGAAGTTAGATATTTATGGCTCTATGAATTGTTCTTTTTCAAAGTTGTTTTGGAAATTCTTGGAACTTTGCATCATTATATGAATTTTAGAATCAGTTTGTCAGTTTCCTCAAAAACAAAAAGTCTTCCAGGAGTTTGACAGAGATTACATTGAATATATAGATGAAGCAGGAGAATATTGACATTTTAACAATATTTAATCTTTCAATCCATGATAGAGCATATATCTCCATTTATTAGACATTTAAAAACTTATCAACGTTTGTAGTTTTCACTATATAGGTCTTTCACATACATTGTTATTGTCCTCTGGTAATATTTTATATTTTTGATCCTATTGTGAATGATAAGTATAAATTTCAGTTTTCAAATGTTTGTTGTTAGTATATAGAAATGCAATTATGTTAGCATATAAGTCTTGTATCCTGAGATCTTACTACAAACTTACTAATTCTAATATTTTTGTGCTAGATTTTTGAAAAATGACTATAGATGATGTTGTCCTTTGAAATTTTTATGCCTTTTGTATCTTTTTCTTGTATTTTACACAAGCTAGAAAATCTGTGAAATTGTAGTAAGAGTGGGCATGCTTGCCTTGTTCCTGTTCTTAGGGATAAAGCATTAAATATAAGGTAAGTTGTAGATTTTTCATGAATGTCTTTTATCAGGTTGAAGAATTTCCCTTCTATTACTAGACTAATAAGAGTTTTTATCAGGCATGTATATTAAATTTGAAATGATGCTTTTTCTTTTTCTAGTGAGGTAATCATGCTTCTTTTTTTAATGTGGGTGAATCATAGCAACTGTAAATGTAAAACCAACCTGGAATATCTGATGTAATCCCTGCTTGGACATGATGTACTATATATTTTAGGTACTGCTGAATTCGACTTGAAAAATTTGTTAAGGATTCTTTTTTTTGGGGGGGGGTTAATGAGGAATATTTATCTATAGTTTGTATCAATATATTTTATTTTTAGAAGATTTAGATTTACAAAAAAGTTGACAACATAGTACTGAGTTTCTGTATACCATTTCCTCATCCCCCTACCCACATTTTCCCCTATTATTAGCATTTTACCTTAGTGTCATATACTTATCAATATTAATACACATATATATACATTATTGTTAGCTAAAGTCCACAGGTTATAAGATTTTTTTACTTTTTAACCTGGTTTTCCTTTTCATTTCAGGATCCCATTAAGGATACCACATTACATTTAGTTGTCATGTCTCCTTAGGATCTTCGTGGCTATAATATTTTCTCTGACTATCCTTGTTTGTAATGATCTTAACAGTTTGAAGAATACTGGTAAGGTATATTTGTGTAGGATGTCACTCTATTGGAATTAGAATTATTTTCTGATAATTAGTTTGGGGTTATGAGTTTGGGAGAGGAAGATCACAGAGGTAAACGACATCCCATTTTTTTTACAGATGTGAGCCACCATGCCCGGCCTTCCTTTTTTGATTTTAGTGTAACGTGGTACATGTGCAGATTTATTGCACAATTTATTGCATAATGCTGGGGTTTGGCCTTCTGTTGAACTGATCATCCAAACAGTAAAAAACTGTCAGAGAGATACCCAATACATAGTTTTTTAACCCTTTTCTGCCTCCCTCTCTCCACTGTTTTGAAGTTCTTGTGTCTATTATTTCTGTCTCTATGTCCATGTGTACCCATTATTTAGCTCCCACTTAAAAGTGAGAAAAGGCAGTATTTGGTTTTCTATTTGTGTCAATTCACTCGGGATAATGGTCTCCAGCTACATCCATGTTGCTGCAAAGGACAACATTTCATTCTTTATGGCTTTACAGTATTCCATGGCATATATATATACCACATTTTCTTTATCCAATCCTCAATCGATGGGCACCCAGGTTGATTTCATGCCTTTGTTATTGTGAATAGTGATGTGGTACCTTTTTGGTAGAAAAATTTATTTTCCTTTGGGTAGATGCCCGGTAATGGGATTGCTGGGCCAAATGGTAGTTCTATTTTAAGTTCTTTGAGAAATTTCCATACTGCTTTCCACAGGGGCTGAACTAATTTGCATTCCCACCAAACATGGCAGTGTACCCTTTCCTCCACATCCTGGCCAACGTGTCATTTTATGACTTTTTATAAAAGACATTCTGACTGGTTTGAGATTTAAGACTTAAGTGAAAGACCTAAAACTATAAAAACCCTAGAAGAAAACCTAGGAAAAACTCTTCTGGATATTTGCCTAGGCAAATAATTTATAACTGAGATACCAAAAACAAATGCAACAAAAATAAGTATTGACAATTGGGATTTATTTAAACTAAAGAACTTCTGCACAGCAAAAGGAACTATTCAAGAGAGTTAATAGACAATCTATGGAATGAGAGAAGATATTTGCAAACTAAGCATCTGATAATGAACTATAAGAACCTATAAGCAACTAAAACAAATTGGCAAGAAAAAAAACAAGTAACTCCATTATGTCCAAAAGACATTAAACAGACATTTTGCAAAAGCTGAAGACATAAAAGTATCCAAAAAACATGAAAAATGCTCAATATCAAAAATCATCAGAGAAATTAAAATTAAACTCACAATGAGATCTCCAAGTTTTATAGTTTTCTATGAAGTTTTATATTTTTTCTATAAAGTTTTATAGCTCCTGTATATATTTTGTTAGATTTATACCTAAGTATATTATGATTTTTATTGTTAATGGAAATGGTATTGTTATTTTCAAAATTTAATTTTTCATTGAAGAAATAATGGAAAGCAATTGACTTTTGTATATTAACCTTGTATTCTGCATGGTATCTCTTTTGCCATTTTTTAAAACTTTTATCCTATTTGTATCTTTGAATCTAAAGTGCCTCCTGTAGACAGCATATAGTTGCATCTTGTTTTTGATCCACTCTGCCTTTTGATTGGATGGCATAATCCATTCACAGTTAATGTTATTATCAATATTGCCAGAGTGACATCTCTCATTTTAGTTTTTATTCTATATGTTTCATGTCTAGTTTTGCTGCTAGTCCTCCTTTACTATATTCTTTTGCATCAAGTAAATATTATCTAGTGTAACATTTTATTACTTTTAACAATTTTTCATTATACTTTTAAATTATTTCCTTAGTTTCTCTAAGGCTTATCCTATACATCTAAACTCATCAGAATCTACTTCAAAATTATACTAACTGAATTCCAGTGAGATCTTTAAATGTTACTCCTCTACAGTTCTATCCCTCTTTCAGTGATACTATTGTTACGTCTGTTGTATAACGATAGTGATATTATTGTTATATCTACTACATAACAATATAGTAATATTATTGCTACATGTTATACCTTTTAGTGATATTATTGTTATATTAAACCTTTTCATGTTACAAACCCAACAATACATTGTTATAATTATTACTGTACATAATTTCACGTCTACTAAAGGAATTTACAAACAACAAAGGTAATGCTTTCAAACCAAACTCCTTTATTGTTAGGTTTTCTTTCTGTATCATTCTGTGATTTAACCAGTGGCACCATCAACATCAGCAGAAGAATACTAGCATCATCTCTGTTATCTCCTCTTTCCTCGTTTCCCACAACAGAGCAGTAAGGAAGCCCAGATTCTGCTATCACCACTACATTCCCACTTCCAAAGGCTTAGTACAAACATAGCTTTAAATAAACAGTTGCCTCACCCTTATATTCATCACCAATCACTCTTCCACTTTGGCCATCAGCTATTTTTATAAAGCACAAATCTATCAAATCAGTCTCTTACTTAAAAGCCCAAATACTTTTGCATAATTTATAAGGTCCTGCCTTGTACATATCTACCCAACCTGTCTGTAGTCATCCACCTGCCTCTCAACACTCCAGCCTTCTGCCTTGAATGCCATCCTCCCTTGCTCCCCATAACTAAAACACAACATTCTGTGAAGAATTTTAGCCTACACACATGCTATTCTCTTTCTCTCTCTGAGGCTTTGATTCTACTTCTCTGCTGGTAGACTCCTCTGCATGGTCTAAGAAACACTTCAGATGGGTCTTTTGCCTTTGGAAAACTGTTTTATGATTGACCCAGAAATTCATCCTGTCTTCTGTATTTTCATAATGATTCATAAGTATATTCATCACATCATTCACTATTTTAAATTATAATTGTATATTTGTGCACTTCTCTTCTCCCCACTCATTTCCACCTTATCCTCTAAGCTTTCTTAGGCCTGAGGCACTGTATTGTTCATCTTGGAATGCAAACAAGTGGGTGTTCACTAAGTATTTGTTGAAAATGGATCAACTAACTAATTAATTTATAGATAATAATGACAAATGTTGTCTTCCTTATGTACCCTGCCGTAATGGGACACCAACAATGTCTGCATTTCTTTGGAACAGATTATATCCTGTTACATATTTATTAAAATTCTTTGAAAAATCCTCCTTGGTCTTATGATTTCATCTCTCCATTCTATCGCTGTGCTAAGTTAATTACTGATTTACCCAAGATTACAAAAGCTTTTATCTGCAATCTTAAACAAAGTGACATTAAAGATAGAAACACATAGGTTTTGCTTTTCTATAATCATGTGTAATCATTTTATAACTGAGTCACGTTAATAGTATCTAGATTGAAATTGGTTGCTAGCACTATTTGCAACAAAAGAAATAAGGTTTTTAACCAGAATGCACAATGCTGAATTTTACAAAATCAAGAAAAAGCATTTACTAGCCATGGATAGGAGTGCAGAAAGTTCTACATATTAACATAAGCAAAATGAGGTTTCTGGCCTTAGGCATCAAATTCAATCACTTCATCTCTCCAAGTAGCTCTTTCTCTATTTTAATATCCCCACAGGCACACACTCACAAGTATAGAAATGATGGAAGTGATTTTGAATTTTAAATCCAAATCAAAGTCTAAATGGAGTACAGAATATAATATTTAGCATACCGGGCTTAGCATCCTAGCTCTTAAGTCTCAGAAAATGAAAGGAACTATTAAAAATTATGATATAATAATGTTTGCTTATTGAAGTTCCTAATATGATTTGGTCTTTGAATTTTAGGCACCAAACCTAAATGTGGAAAGTAACCAGTATACATTGAACCATTATTATTATCACCAAACTATAATTATTACAAATACTGTTAGCCCTCTCTACAAGTTAACCAATTAAATATTATACAGATAACCTCTCCATCATAAGTTTAGTTTAATTAAAAAACATGAACATAACTGACAAATGCACGTTATATAAAACAAAAGATAAAAATTACATACAAATATGAGCAAAATGGTACATTTAACTAAATATGGTGTTTTAGGCAATGACTTAAGATTATATATTATGTATAATTATATCAGAAAATGAAATAGAAATCAGAAATTCCAGCCCTTACTTCAAATTAGGTGATGTCTAGACTAGGCAATATCATGAAATTAACTCACCTTCAACATCACCAGCAGGTTAATTTAATTAAATGTAACCACTCTATTCTTAATAAACATTTGGTGGTTTCTCATTACCTAGGAATAAAATGCATATTCCGAATGAAAGTGTTTAGGCCATTCAGTCATTTAGTGGTTACAGTCTTATACCTTATCTATTTTCTAGACCCTTATGGGATTTTGTGTATGACACTAGGTATTAATTTATATAAAATAAAAAATAAAAATCAAGAACTGTGCAAGTAAGAAAACAATACTTATTTCTAAATGAAAGAGAAAAGCCAAGAGGGAATTAAAAGATCAATACAAAACACAGTATTTGTCTTGATGGACTGGGAGCTGGAAAGATACAACAAAATTAAGTTTCAAGGTCAAGGTAATAGCATTTACGTACTTATTCAATCATCTTCCCCTGCAAAGACCCTTTCCCCATCCTGCCCCACTACCATATTTTGGTGTCAGAATCTGAAACAAAAGCTTCCATGAAGGTAGTATATTTGGGAAGTAATCCCAGGGAGCAGGAGTGAACTATCAAGGGAGTAAGACATGGAAGAAGGGAATGGCAATAAAAAGATATTTATTCTGATATTCATTGCTGGAGTCACTGGTGTTCAATTCTATAGTAAATTTTTGGAAAGCTTGCTAAATAAGTCATTAAAATGTCTTCTGGAGGACCAAAACCAGTAGCACTTATCTGCCAGCTCAGCTGTCAAAGGTTTATGTGTTTCTGAGTTTCCCAGGCTGATATTGCCTAGGAGGATATCGAATTTGATAGAAGGCTTGAGAATAAAACATGCATCTAAGAAGATATAAATATCAAGTATCCTGACTGATCCCTTAAGTGCACCATACCTTGGTGTCAGAGGAAATCACAGCAGAGGATGAGAAGGGTGTAAAATAAAATCTTTGCAAAGCAGATCGGTATCTGTGCAAAAACTGGCTGCCAACAGCAGTGACTTAAGAGATAGGAATGAGAGGGGGCTGATGTACATGTAGTTAACCATATTAATTAACCACAACCTGTTGTTATGGTTACAGACTGGCAACTGGAAAATTAGAAACATCACCAACATCAATCTACATTTGGATACATTACATAGACCTCTTCATACCCTCTAAGAAAACATAACAACCACCAGCACCTGCTCTGTTAGGCATGGTAGGCAAACTACAAATACTAACAAAACATGTTTTACAAATGAAAATAAATTTTGGCATTCAGGGTTGGGCTCACCCTACCTAGTGATAGGATCCAGATTTATGTGTATATTGGAAAGCTTTGTAACAGATGGAAGAGACATCAGGCAATCTGGATAAAAATCTTATTCTATTAATTATATGATTGTAGAGAGGTAACTTTATCTGTAAAACTGAGAAAACATCTAGCAGCTAAGGATTGTGCAGAGATAATAACTGGTATTTTTTTCAGGATGCAATATAACAGCACCAAAAACAGTCCCTGTTAATCAGTAAATAAATTACATTTTGTATTAGTATGATTATACATTATTATATTGTGATTAAAGCATAAAGAAGACAATCTAAAGAAAAGATATTATTGGTTTTTTTTAATATGTTATAAGAAAACTCATATTAGTCAAGGAAATCTTCTAGGAGACATTGGATTTGAAAGTCTTTGATTGAGAACTTGAGAATAAATCACATGAATCGGAAAAGATGCAAATATCAAGTGCAGCTATTTACCTGTGTCTATCAGTATTCATTCCTTCCTTTACTTATTCATTCAATCAATGTTCATATATTCTCTATGCCAGGCACTGTATTTGGTGCTGCTTGGTGGAGATCAAAGCACATGTTGGGAATTATGCATCTTTTTCATTTTTTGATGAAATGAAATAATTTGTTGTTTTATCTTGTTTTTCCCTGATGAGTAGTTGAGGGGAGAGTCTTCTCCTATATATAATAGATAATTTTTCCTATGGTTATTATATTTCATCTTTTGTTAATTTTCTTCTCATATTTTTGCATTTTTCCCTATTATATGTTTTTTCTGGTTGATATTGAGTAATCTTTATATATTCTGTGTGTATTTTATCTAAATAAAAATTATTTTTTGTTGTTTTCTGTCATTTTTATTTTAAGTTGGTTTATGGCAGATTTTGTCACAGAAAATTTTAATGTATATGCAGTCAACCATATCAGTATTTTATTTATGATCTTGCATTTATGTTTTGTTATCAGAAGTCTTCATTTTCCCTGAGGTTATTGAATTACTCTCTCAGAATTTTCCAATATGTCTATAATGTAAGGTGTTTCTATTTATTCTTTTTTTCTGTTTAAACTTTTTTTTGCTTAGAGTACATCATAAGTTTCCCATTTTTAATTTTCATATGGATGATCAGTTTTCCAAACGTTATTTATAAAATTGTCCACTCTTTTCTCAGTAATTTGAAATGTCATCTTCATCAACTGTGCTCAGAGGCATTGTCCTAACTTTATTTTTTCATTTTTTTTTTTATTTCTGTGGCTTTTCAATATATTTTTCTATGTGATAGGGAAAAAAATCTCTCTTATTTGCTCTCCTTTTTCAGTTTGTTGGCTATTCTTACACATTTTATTTTCTAGATAAATTTTAGAATTAGCTTATCAAGATCCCTCAAAATCATGTTATATATTACATGAGATTGCAGTCTAATTTTGAGAAAACTGATATGTTTTGCAATACTAGACAGTTCCATCCCAGAACATGTTATATGTTTAAGAAAACTTTTGTCAAATTTTCCTTTATATGTCTGGAATTCTCAGATACTCGCCCACATAATAATGAATATTTTAGTCTATTTCAGGAAAGTATAAGAATAACAATTTGTCACTTACAACTTTTATTCAAGCAAAAAACACAGATATATTTATTTGCCCATTTTCAAAAGATAAATTTGACATTATTGCAAGAATGAAACCATGTAATGCCTGAAAACTTCCTGTGTGAAACCTCTATTCTTGACTGTACCAGTTTGCTATTTATTTTTGTTATTTAAGAATAGAGGCATATTATGACTTCCAAAATAGAGGTGTGAAGACCATGGTGACAAAACAATCTTTTAACTGATGAAAATTATGAAAAAACATCCAACCATTTAAAGTCTCTGGAAATTGCCTTAAGTGCATATAGCGAATAGAAAACAGGGACTATGTGTTACATTTGAATCACAACCTGCTCCAATTCCCACTCTCAAGATCAGTGAAATGAAGATTTTTACTGTGCAAGAGTGAAAATAAAACAAGTAAGCCACTGGCTCCAGTGCCTAGTCTTGGACTACAGTTTCAAGCCAGGAGGGGCAGGAATCTCCAATTGGCTCCAGCAGCCTCAAGCCTGGAAGGGCAGGCATCTCAAACTACCTCCAACTCCCTATCTGGGGCTATAGTTTCAAGCCAGAAGGGGCAGGGAGCTGGCATCTCTTACCTTTCACAGCTCCATGTTGCAGAAGCTCTATTCCAAGCAGACGTGACAAAGAGGACTGGTGGTCCCTTCCACCACTCAGCCTTCACCTATACCATACACATGAAAGGCTGAAAATACTGGGCTTTAATAGACCCCACCACAGTTATCATAAAATGTTAAGTTTCATTCCCAGGTAAGCAAGCCATGCCCACATGGAAATTTCTCCAGGAGACATCATATACTAGGTCATAAATAAGCCTCAATAAATTTAAAAGTATTACAATCATACAAATTATGTTCTATAGCTATAAGGCAATTAAATTAGAAATCAACAACAGAAAGGCATTTGAAAAATACACAAATATGTGGAAATTAAACAAGGTCCTAAATAAACAATGGGTCAAAGGAGGTATCACAGGAGAAATTAGAAAATATTTTGATGTGGATAAAAATGAAATTCAACATCACAGAACGTGTGGCATGCAACTAAAGCAGGATTTGGAGGGAAATTTATACCTTTATACACCTTTTAGAAAAAGAAAATAATTATCTCAAATCCATAATCTAACCTTCTACTCTAACATTTATGGTCAATTAATTTTCAACAAAGGGGCCAAAACAATTCAATGGAAAATGAGCATTATTTTCAGCCACTTGTACTGGAACAACTGGGTGAATACATGCAAAGTACTGGGTTCCTACTTCTTACTATACCCAAAAGTGAACTAAAAGTGATTCACAGACCTAATATAAAACCTAAAACTAGAAAACTCTCACCAGAAGACACAGGAGTAAAGCTTCATTATCTTGTGTAAAAGTATAAAAGCACCAAAAGCATAAGCAATAGAAGATTAATAAATTGGACTTCATGAAAATTAAGAGCATTTGTGCTTCAAGGAATACACCAAGAAACTGAAAAGATAGTATCTTAACCATATTTAAGTGTACAGTTCATTGGTATTAAATACACGTATAAGGTTGTGAAATCATCACTGTCACCCATTTCCAGGACTCTTTTTATCTTGTCATACTGATACTCTGTACCTATTAAACAATAAGTCCCCATCTCCCCAGTCCCCTCCCCCAGTCCCTGAAAAGCACCATTCTGCTTTCTGGCTATAATTTTGACTACTGTAAGTATCTCATGTTAGTAAAGTCACACAGTATTTCTCTTTTGGAGACTGAAATTTCATTTAGCATAATGTTCTCAAGGTTCATCCATGTTGTAGCATATGTCAGAATTTCCTTTCTTTTTAAGGTTGAGTACTAACCTATTGTATGTGTATACCATATTCGGCTTATCCATTTATTTATTTATAGACACTTGGGTTGTTTCTACATGTTAGCTATTGTGAATCATGTTGTTATGAACATGGATATGCATTTCCTTTTCTTTGCAGCCTCTCCAGCATCTGTTGTTTTTCACTTTTTAGTAATAGCCACTCTGACTGGTGTGAAATGGTGTCTCTTGGTTTTTATTTGCATTTCTCTATTGATCAGTGAGGTTGAGCATTTTTTTCATGTTTATTGGCCACTTGTGTGTCTTCTTTTGATATCTAGGAATGGAATTGCTGGTTCATATGGTAACTCTATGTTTACATCTTTAGGAACTACCAAACTACTTTACAATATCTCAATTACTTTTGTGAATATATTTTTAATTGACAATTACTTGAGTGTCTACTAGTCACAAACATTCATTCTATGAATGAATGACTTCTCTGCATCTCCTTGTTTTCTGTCTATACTGCTGTTAATCAGATATCACTACCCAATATTTTTCTGCAGAACAGTTTCTATGAAGTCCAATCAAGCTGAAGGCCATATCCCTTTTCTTATAATATTCAAATGAATCTTTGCTTAACCATGCTGCTTTTTATACATGTCCACATCTAACTACAAATGTCCACTAAACAAAAAATTAGTGACTCCAGAAATGTGAATATTTTAGCCTTAAATAAACTGGGCTATAGGCTCCATACGAATGTTTGTTACTTAACCTGGGCATTCAGAATCTTAAAAAGCATTTAATCAGTGTATTTAGTTTAATTATATGACATTTTCAATTCTGCTTAAATATCTCTACTAATTATTATGCCATGAAAAAGTTTATGACTAACAGTTTACCTAAAGTTACAAGGAGCTGGGGAAAATTGCTGGACTGGCTGAGATAACTTATAGCCCATTGATAAAATATACATCAAATAAAAACACACATGTAATTCCTTCCCAATACCGCAATGGCTATGTAATTGACTAAATAAAATCTGAGTTAGTCATAGAGACATCAGTTTATTCTCTACCATGTGGAACAATCAGGCTTTTAAATTCAAAATAATGCATTAATTTTGAGAGAAAATTGGATAACTTAAGCCTAACCAGTGTCTCTTCTTCTTGTATCATTTTATGAATTCTTGCCTGCTTTTGTGAGTTAATATATAGATATCTCATTTGTCTTGGTCTCAAGCTTTAAAGGTGATTTAACATTAAAATAAGGAATATACTAAGTGTTAGAATAAGAGTCAATAAATGTGATTTTCCCTCATGATTTTAACAAGTAAGATAGCCCACAGGGAAAAATTTCAGGCTATACTTAGTGGATTAAATAGCACTGGGCATACGATAAAGAAGCCAATTCAATCCAAGTGTCATTGAGATAGACTTCAACTAAATACCAGAATTATCAGTTGAACCACTTACTTTAGTTTAATAGTCAAATTTGGCAGGGCAGGGTGTTGCTGTTCTTGGAGACTTGTTCAATTGTCCTCTGGGCAGAACCTCTATGCTATGACACAGAAGCTGGGGGAGGGAAATGGGAATGAATGCCACAGACTAGTATAGATCTGCAGCAGCCCAGAGCTGGGATAGATGGGATCTGGGGATGTTCACAGGCTGCAGGTCTCCGAAAAATAGTGACACACAGCTATGGGGACATGAGGGGCTGCACTCTTCCCTAGCTGTCTTGCCTGAGCCCTCCCTACAGAACAGGACCCAGAAGTTGGGGAACATTGAGATATTGCTTATTTAGCATCTTCAGATCCCCGCTGGAACGGCTGCTTCAAGACGCAGAGCTGGGAGGAAGTTTGGGGATGTCACCGCTAAATAAATGCTGGCTTCTTACTGCTCTCATGGAGTCCGATTAATGTTGATGAATAAATGACTCCCAATTTGTTCGTCTAGCAATCTACAGTCTCTGTAGATTGCTACAGAGACTGAATGATTGTCTTTAGTAGCTTTTAATGGCTTAGGATCTGTCTCTTTGAGGGAGATCCTTCAACTAACCCCTCACAACACCTTTCTAGAAGCCCCTTCTGTCAGAGTTTTAGGATCGGTCTTGCAGCCTTCTAAACTCTCAAACCTTGGACAAGTCACATTGACTCAGTTTCTTTATCTGTGCCTCAGTTTCTTCATCTGTATAATAGAGATAATAATAGTATCTACTTTACTGAGTTGTTGTGAGGATTCACGGATTTCATTTTTGCAATACATTTTTTAATACATTTTGTAACACATTTAGAATATGGCCTAGTAGATTGCCTAGTTTTGGCTACTCTGAAACTGGCTATTTTCCTGGTCTAAGGAGCAAGTTGAAGATACTTATCAGCATCGATGTGCACATACTCTAACGGTTTTTACTCGACACTTGAACATCTAAGATAGAAGTTACTCCAGTAGGAATGGTTCTCTGAAACTAGGGAGACACACCCCTTCATTTCGCTTTGATGTAAAAACCTACTCCCTACTTTTAAAAATATGGTTCAGTGAGTGTCAAGTGCTAACCAGAGTAATCCTTTTTTTTTGCCCTGGAGAAGGAAAAGGAAGTGAGATGGAGAGAATACAGTCACATGCCACATATTGAAGTCTTGGTCAGCGATGGCGTACGTATAAGACAGTAGATGCACAATTCTTTTTATTTTTATAACTTTGGTGTCACCTAAGGGACAGAGCTTATAAAGTCTACAGTAGTGTACAGTAATGTCCTAGGCCTTCACATTCACTCACCATTCACTCACTGACTCACCCAGAGCAACTTCTAGTGCTGCAAGCTTCCTTCATGATAAGTGCCCTATACAGATGTACCATGATTTTCCTTTTATACTGTGCTGTTACTGTACCTTGTTAATGTTTAGATATGTTTAGATACACAAATATTTACTTACCACTGTGTTACAATCACCTACAGTAACATGCTGTGCAGGTTTACAGCCTAGGAGCAATAGGCTGTGCCATTTAGCCTAGTTTTGTGGTAGGCTGTGCTATCTAGGTTTGTGCAAGTGTATTCTGTCATGTTCACACAATGACGAAATTGACTAATAACACATTCCACAGAACAATCCCCATGGTTAAGTGACATATGACTGTACTTAAGTGTTCTCTTTATTTTATTTTATTTTTTTGGGGGGGGGGATGGAGTCTTGCTCTGTCACCCAGGCTGGAGTTCAGTGATGCAGTCTTGGCTCACTGCAACCTGTGCCTCCCAGGCTCAAGCAATTCTCCTGCTTCAGCCTCCTGAGTAGCTGGGACTACAGGCGAATGCCACCACTCCCCGCTAATTCTCTGTATTTTTAGTAGAGATGGGGTTTCATGATGTCGGCCAGGGTGGTCTCAAACTCCTGACCTCAGATGTTCCACCTGCCTCGGCCTCCCAAAGTGCTGGGATTACAGGCATGAAGCAGTGTGCCCAGCCTTGTGTTCTCTTTAATATGCCACATTTATGGGAAAATGTAAAGGACTGCAGGAAGATATGAAGGAGTGGGACTAAGAATCTTCATTTCTGAGCATAAATTCATGAATACATTTGATACATTTTTACTTCATTGTGCTTAGTTTTGTTTCCACGTACTTTACTTGCAACTCTGTCAAAGAACATGCAAACATTCTTTGATAAGCCCAGTAACAAAGACTTTCAATAGATACATCAAAACACTTGTTTTTCCTTATGTCAGTGATAAACTTTTATAGTTACATTTAAATGTATGTTTTTTTTCTATGCTTCAGTAAGCCTACATCAAGGTTATCTGCAAAGTAGAGACCAGACTGCATCTACAGAATCACTTAAACCTAGCTGGCAAAGGAAAACTTAGCACAGTAAAGAAAATACCACATCAAAAGATTTAAAGAAAAGATTTAGTGTATAGGCCAAATAACTGTGATGATAAGCCCTTTAAAAGACTGAAAAATATCCTTGGGTTAAAAACAATTACAGAAATAACATGAAAGAGAAACTAATAAGATGCTTACTTAAATAATATTGCCAACATAAATAGTTTACTGTGGTTTTAAACTAACTTCATAGCTCAACTTTGTTTTGGGTTCAATTGATTTTTAATAGTTTTATATTCATTTGATAATATTCTCTTTACAAAACTATTTTTAAATCATAATTTCTTTAGAAATCTGACCTATAATTCAACATTCATAGCACATACTCATCTTTTCTAGGTGCTTCTCTATACTTCCTTTGTGTCATAAACAAACTTTACTGAGGATAGTAGTCATTTATTTATTTCTAGCATTTCTTTGAGACCATATACCTCTTTGTGTTTTCTATTTATTTTCAGTATTGATAAAGGGTAGGATAATGGTAGAATAGAGAAGTATCCCAATGGCACAGTAAGGCTCCCCTGTCCTTGTGAATTAGTAAAGTCTATTCTGCAATTAAAGATTCCAAAGTTATGTAAAAAAAAATTAAATAAATAAATAAATAAATAAATAAACTAGTGGATTAGAAAACACACTTGAAACAAGAAGATATTAGTCTTTTTCAGTTTCTTCCATATAGTAACTGCACAGTTTAGGGCTTGACATTTGAAGATACTGTGCCTCAATCTTCTAATCTACAAATGAGAGAGTTGGTAATATCAGGACTCAAAACTGGCTGGTCCCAGACATTAGAATTGCCTGGAGGCTCTCTAAAAAGAGAGTCCTAGGAACCACTCAGGAGGTGCTGAATCTAGGGAAGCAGGTTATGGGAATCTGTCTTATAATTTATAGACTGGTTCTTGAAAAGCTATATAAATGGATCTACACTTTAGATATACTGAGTTACATAAAATTTAAGATTCCTTTACAGAGAACTGCAGTTATGTAAAAGGTGAAAATGGTGACCATCAAAGCATTTCCCTTCACTTTTCTGTCCTCACTTTTGTGGTGGATAGTCTCTGCCAGCATATTTTTCAAGACCTTTTAGAAACCTCTCTAAAGTCCAAGGACAGAAGCTGGAAGTTGGAAGTAGAAGTAATTTCTAGACATAAAGTGGCTCCAGAGACCTGAGTAGCAGGAATTCATGGATCTTCACCCTGATTTAGATCACTGAGAGACTCAACTGCACTCTGCCCATCCACGACTCCATCTCTTTCAGCTACCGTCTGGCCAACTTGTTTCTATATTTTAGTGGGAATTCCAGAAAGAGGGAATCTAATTGATTCCACTCAACTATTAATTCCACTCCACACAATCAACCATAGATGGCCTGACCTTGAGTTGGGTGCATACTGCAGGTAATCAATTGCTACACTTGTGTAAATAATGACCCAGTGCTATCCCTCTGCCAGGGTCTGTAGGTAAGGCAGATTCAGCTGGCATATTCTTCTCAGGTACAGTTAATAATCCAGTATTTTTTTTCTTTTTAACAGGTCAATATTATTAGGGTCATGTAGACAAACTTAATGCTTCATTTTTGTATGTAATATTGGTAATTCACTTATCAAACTTTCACATACATTATGACATCCTGTGGAAAAATCCATATTACCCAAATACTAAACCATACAATAGCCTAGACTTTTTCAGGGAACTCGTGAGATAAAGATTAACTTGTGCTGCCTTGGGTCCAGTTTAAATTTTATGACTCTTTGTGTAATGAAGGTGTAAACTACGCAAAAGCTGAGATACGCTGCCATTAAGAGGGTGTGGTGTCTCATTCATATATTAGATAAGCATAAATTTCCTTCCCTTTTCTCCACAGAGCTGAGAAAGGGACAAATTCATAAATTTACAACAAGAAACCTGATGAAGGTTAGTGCTCCACTCTCATGCCTGCCAGCTGTTGCTAGCTCAATCAGAACAGCCTGTTACTAGTCTCCAATTTAAGTACACTTAGAAGATCACAAACATTATCTTGTTCCCTTAGAATTGGCATGCAACTTTCCGACTGCTTCTCAAAATCACAGTCCATTCTCCATTCCAGAATTAAAACTAAATTGGATATTTTTATTTCTTTCCACGGCTAACACATTGCTGGGTACCATTTGTTATCAAGGCATTGCACAAGCTGTTCCCAGTTTAATGACTATTTGTGCCAGACCATAAATTTCAAGGTCAGCTCAAAGTCATGCAGCACTGTGCCAGAGGATGCAGGAGTCTGTGAGTGAACTTCCTTGGTGGTTATTTCCAAATGATATTTCCACTTTCTTCTTCTGGGGTTCTATATGAGAGTAAAAGGGGTGTTCACACAGATGTCCCAGTGGCAAGAGCACAGCTTTAAAAAGATTGTATTATTGTTCTAGTTTCACACTGTCTCTTTAATTTATGTAAATACCTTATTAATCTAAAGTCAAGATACTTATTTAAATGTTTGCAGATAAGATCTGTCATCTGAAAATGCACCAGGGCTGAATCTGAGCTTTATGAGTGAGGTCCTGGCTATGTATACACACACAGAATAACAGAAGTTAGTCTTGTAGTATGGTTCACGCTCATCTTTAAGATCAATGCAGTTTACTGCATGATTTATTTTGCTAAAGTGATCAGTATTGATCATGAAGACACACTAAGTTAATGTATCAGCAATTTAGTTCCTACACGCATGCATCCTCAGCCATCATCCACCAGATGCTGCCAGTGTCGATACTGGGCATTTCAGAAGGCACAGTCATCATTTTAGGCCAAAGGGACATCATTTTGCTAAATGCAGTGGCTGCATTACTTTGTTTCTCAGAGATACTCCTGGATATGTATTCAGGAGAATAGAAAAGACAAGAAGCAGTTTTTTAAAAATCAGGTTATTTAGTCAGCAATCAAAATGTCCAGTGCCTTGTGATAAGCAAAACTTTGAACTTGGCTTAATCTTGAAGCCTCAGAACTCACACACACGCTCCTCTAACCTGTGTTTGGGCTTCCTGAAGATGTGAACCCAGTGCTCAGAGGAGGGAATAGAGACAACTTCTCTCTTACCTTACCCAGCACAGGATTTCTCCTTTCTCTTCTCAGACAGTCCTGCTGGGTTTGGAGTGTAGGGAGAGAGAGGAGGCAGTGCCACAGCACAGTTCTTATTTCAGAGATGCAGGGCTTTTCCTGCCTGTTGGTGGGCTAGACTATTTGCTGTGTTCTTATCCCTGGGGACCTCTGACTTGCTGTTGTGTGGATGGAGATGATTCCTTCACCTTCTCCCTCCTCCCTTCACTTCCTCTTCCTCCCTTCACCTCCTCCTCTTCCTTAAGCCTTCCTCATTCCCCAGGGATCCTGTGACACTGTTAACTTCTCTGTTAAGTTCATTCTCTTGCTCACACAAATCATATCCTTGGCCCCAGCAGACCCTAGGAGTAAAGGCTACACCACGTGCCATGTCTCTGAGTCCCCCCTCACCAGCTGATATCTCAGGCAATTGATGGAACTGCTGATATCTCAGGCAATTGATGGAACTGTAGCTATGCAATCTTGATTTTAAACAGCATTTAACTTTGAACTAAAAACTCCCCTCAGAGACAAAATACAACATCATGAACTGCCCAAAATAACTTTAGGTCACTTCTCCTATATCACATGGAAGGCCACAAACTTACTGACCCATGTAGATAACTATAGACAGTCTCTAGGATTATACCATTTTCAGAGTAAGGGTGGGATTTCCTTCATTTGATTACATCCATTTTAACTTGTTGTTCTTATCTCATATTTGCTAACTAGATTGAATAAATGCTTCGTTCAACCTGGGCAGAGGAAATGACTGGTCCCCACTGTGGATTTTCTGTAGAGTGTGGCTGTGGCTTGGAGACAGAGGCTCAGTCCTTTCCCACATGACTTCTGACATGTGTAAAAGGGTGCATGGTCTCATATTATGTCAGTTTTTCTCTTTTTCTATTTTAGTCAAATGTTGAGCATCTTCAAAATAAGCAACCTCCAGGGGGTAATTTTCTATATTGTCAAATATAAGCATTGTTTTTTAAAAATATAAACATTTTTAACTTGTATTTAAATAGTTACAGATTCTCAAATGGTGTGTTTTGGCTCATAAATGTTTGTAGTTTGAGGTTTAGGAATACATCACTGATACCAGAATTTTCTTCACTGTGGTTGTGTGTGTGTGTGTGTGTGTGTGTGTGTGTGTGTGTGTGTGTTTTCTGTCAGTCGATTTCTGGAAAGAGTTTGACAACTTTGCCTGCCAAGTTTTTCTTTGCAAAAGTTTAATCCCATGCAATTCCTGTGAATGAAACTGCTGATATTGGCCAGTGTTGCCATATTTTCCATATAATGTTGCTAAAATTCTACTACTTGCTATTTTACTTGTTAGTTTATCCTAGGAAAAGCAGATTTTATTTCTATTTAGTTTCAAAAATATCTTCACAACTTTTTGAAGAAGTTTAAAGTGCTTCGGTATATATTTTTGGTTATGTTGTAAATCAAAAGTCTCAAGTTTGAATTTAATTTTAAGAATATATGACAGTTACAGTATAAATATAGTGATTTATTTTTGTTCAGATTTTGTAGTTCAGTAGCTCCTAAATAGAAACACACATTCTAATTAGTTTTCAAATTTCAATTAGAATGCTCTAATAATTCTTAGCTTCCTGACATTTCATTTGGCAAGAGAAATAAATGTAGTAAAATTCCTGTGTAAAAGGCTGCTAAGAGCAAAACAGTAAAGGCACTGAGTTAACTGGTGCAACTAAATGTAAATTCATATTCTTTGAGGCTCTAATTATTTGTTAATTAGGTGCCAATTGACTTCTAAAGCGTATTTATTGAGGTTGAACAACAAAGATATGTCTATTACCATATATACTTGTTTGTCAAGAACTATGCCCTTCATAATTAAGTGTCATTGCTTAAACATGAATATCTTCCTCTAGAAATCAGATTTGCATATTCATTCTATCACAGAGGGGCCTTCATTCTTAGTGGCAGCATGTATGTTTTCAGTAACCAGGCTATGGTTATGATGGTCCCAAAGTACTAGGGTGAGACCAATTCTCATTCTGCTTTTAGAGGTACACATGCACAAAAACTTTGGTTTATTTTACATTTCATACTGGAAATTTAGAAAGCAATGCTTTTCAGAGAAACAAGTATGCTTGCTATAGTACATACAGTTTACACAATACACATTAAAAATTCCTCTTTCTCTTTAATCTTGGGATGTATAAAAGGAAACTTTTAAATATATCAGGCATATAAGATTTTGAAGAACTGATATCCAGAGCACTTTCTAAAAGAAATTTTGAGATTTTAATGTGAGGATGGAAAACACTTAGCTCCTAAACATGAACTCTTCTTGGTTTTAGACACCATGATTCTTGTGGAATGAAGATCGTGTAGACTAAAATTTTCTCAACTTGAGGAACACAGCCAGAAATGTGCTTCCTAACGAACTACATTTCTGGTGTAGAATGTTCTCCAAGTTGCAGGAAAAAATGTCAACATCATGAAGACTGTAAGGTTGAAACTGGAAAGGGCCCAATAGTGCTGCAGATGCTTTTGTTTAGTAGAGAGGGAAATCATGAAGCTGCATTTCACTACAGTGAAATTCTAGAACAGAAAGACTATTATTTTCTACATGAAAAATAGTTGGTCTACACAGAGTGCACTATGCTGTCTTAGAAAATAAGACGAATAAGAAGCAGAGGAAGAATTTTAGAGATCCTTACTTTCTAATTATTTTTTCTTTGTAAGTGAAACTCCATCTATGTGTCTCAGCCCTATTATCAATGATGCAGATTACCCTCTTTCATCCCAGCTTTTCCTTTCTAACCATCAGGCATAAACACTAAGAGAAAAAATAAAAAAACGAAACCACACACACATAAACACACACAACAACAACAAGAGACGGCTTTGATTTGCTTGTTGGGTGTTTATTTTAGCAATGCTTTTTGTGACATCTATCACATAGTTCTTAGCGCCACATCCTTACTCTGATGTAAAATTATATTTAAATATAAAGCCCTTTATTTCAGGAAATGATATGCTAATTAGTGCCAAATAAGTTGGAGTTGCTTCCTGAATTTGAGAAGAGTCAATACTTCTTTTGTAAGAATATATCTAAACAAAGAGATAGTTAAAGGTTTGGAGAGAATGAATGGAGATTCTTTTTGAAGAATCAGCAAAAATGTAATATATTAAAGGGTTTCAGGTCCAAAACGGATTAAATCTATAAATTTATGCTGTATTTGAAAACAATATTACAGGAACAGATCAATCTTTCCACAATTTTAAAATACGATTTAAATAGATACTTTATTAGTTATTTTTTGCATTATAACATGTCACTTCCGAAGTTAGAAGCTTAAAACAACATATGTTTATTGTCTCATTGTTTCTGAGGGTCAGAAATCTGGGCATGCTTTATATGGGTTGTCTATCTCAGGGTCTCTCTGTTGACTGCAATCAAGGTATTGGCTGGGACCATGGTCTCATCTGAAGGCTCAAGTGAAAAAGAATCTGCTTCCAAGCTCATTCAAACATTTGTTGGCAAGATTCAGTCCCCTCATAGGCTGTTAGACTAAAGACCTCTGTTCTTCACTGGCAATTGTCCAGGGGCTACAATCGGCTTCTTGCCACATAGGTCTTTTTAACATGACAGCTTGCTTCATTAAAAGATATAACCCAAGAAAGCAACAGAAAGAGGTCAGAAGGTCATAATCTTCGGTAATGTAATCGCAAAAGTGATATCTTAAAACATTTGCCATATTGTATTAATTAAAATAAGTCACAAGTTCCAGGCCACACTCAAGGAGGGAAATTATACAAAGGCAAGAATACTCAGAGATGGGTATCACTGAGAAACATCTTTGGAAGTTCTGCACCACATAGCTTTGTACTATCATGTACTAAACTCTTTATTTGAATAAAACTTCTCCTTAGGAAGACTGCAAGGATAGATGCAATCTTTGTATTCACCCATATGCAAAATCTGTGCTGCTTGGTGTGTCGATAATATACCTGTTATGTTCACACCAGACCAAAGAAAGACTAGTGGATTCTCTGGGTTTCTTTCACCTTGGGTGTAGAAGGAGTAATGCTGGCAGAGAAAAAGACATCTACTTAGCCATGACAAATAGTTGCTGATTCAGAGTAAATATTTTAAAATCTCTCTCCTCTCCTCTCCACCCACCCAACTTTCCATTCTCTGGTTTTCCACCCCCCAAATACAAAACCTACATCCATAATACCATTTCAATCATCAGGGTATTTCTGAAACCTCCAAATAAAAGAGTGAATATTTCCTCAGAGCCTTCCACACACTTGAATACAAATCATTTGTATTCTCCAAAACCTTCCCTGGGTGTTCTTCACACAACTACTTCTACCCCAGAATAGATGGTTGGTTAATGGTAAGAATATAAGGAGTAGAATAGCATCTTTAACCCTTCTTGTGGGAAATATATTTTCCAGAAATAAGAGTATAATAATTCTAGAAGTGCTTTCAATCCTCAATTTCAGGCAATATGGCAGAGCTTACAAAGCCAAATTCTAAAAGTCAAGCAGAAAGTTACACAACAGCAACCACAAATGAACAGTAAGGTTAGGAAAGCCATGAAGGAAGAAGGCAGAGCTCCCAGCAGAAAGAGAATCTGCTGTCATATATCCCTCATTTCAACTTGAAGGAAATCTTTTCGGTAAGCTGTATTGAAAGAACTGCTGGTCACATCTGGCATAAAAGAGGGGTGGATGCTTACCTATCTGGATTGGGTTAGTTTCAGTTGTCTTAATAGACGATTAAATTGTGATTGTGATGACATCCAGAACAGGCCACCCCAACATGTGCTGCTTGAGAATATCAATTATTTTTAGTTCTGACAGAATAGCAGAAGCAAAAAGGATACTCTGACCTTGGTTTTTTCTCTAGAAAGCAGGAGATAAAAATCCCATGTGAAAGGTATCCTCCCTATACCAGGAGGAAGGAAGGCAGACTTATTACAAGAGATGGGGAGTTGGGGCTGAGAGACAACTGTACAAATATACTTGGTTAAATTAAACTGATATGGTTTGGATGTTTGTCCCATCCAAATCTCATGTTGAAATATGATCCCTCAAATTGGAGGTGGTGCCTGGTGGGAGGTGTTTTGATCATGGGGTGTTTTGATCTCATGAACGGCTTGCTACCATCCGTTGGTGATAAGTACACTCTCACTCTGAGTTCACACAAGATCTGACTGTTTAAAAGCATATAGGACCTCCCCCTTCTCTCTCTTGCTCCTGCTCTGGCCATGTAACATGGCTGCTCCTGCTTCATCTTCTGCCATGAGTAAAATCTCCCTGAGACCTCCCCAGAAGTTAAGCAGATGCCAGCACCATGCTTGTGCAGCCTGCTGAACCGTTAGCCAATTAAACCTCTTTTCTTCTTAAATTACCAAGTCTCAGGTATTCCTTTTCATTGCAATACAAGAATGAATGGCCTAACACACAGCCCTTATCTTCCTAGTCACTTTTCCACAGTTAGCTGCTTTAGCCCAAACATCTTTGTCTTGTGATCTTTTCATAAATCATAAATTCGCTACCCTTTGTCCAGCCTGGTATATAATCTTTTAGACCTAACTGCTTCTTTGGGTCATTTTTCTTGTAAAAGCTCCCATGTACATGTACAAATTACAAAATAAAACGTGTATGCATTTCTCCTGTTTATATACCTTACGTCAGTTTCATACTTAGGCCCAGCCAGAGACCCTAAGAGAGTAGAGAAAAAATTATACCTCCCCTACAATTTTTTGTAACATGTGAGTTGGGTTGCACTAACTAAACTCTTATGAAGAACAAGTCAGTCTGGCTATTGTATTTTATAGTTCCTCAGGGGTATACTAGGATTTGTGCAGGAATTTCTGTTCAAGTTAACCCCTTCATTCAAATACTGTTTTCTGATGTTTCCTTAAGAATGATAGAAAGTATAGCGAAAGACATGCAGACTTCTGCTAATGAATTTTTTTCTATTTTTTCTTTTTTTCTTTTCTTTTTGAGATGTAGTCTTGCTCTGTCGCCCAGGCTGGAGTGCAGTGGCACAATCTCAGCTCACTGCAACCTCTGCCTCCCAGGTTCAAGCAATTCTCCTGCCTCAGCCTCCCGAGTGGCGCCTGCCACCACCCCAGCTAATTTTTGTGTGTGTGTATTTTTAGTAGACATAGGGTTTCACGATGTTGGCCAGGCTGGTCTTGAACTCCTGACTTCAAGTGATCCACCCACCTCAGCCTCCCAAAGTGCTAGGATTACAGACGTGAGCCACCGCGCCTGCTTCTAATACAATTTTAATCCTCTTAACTATTAAAATCTCTATTCTACTTAGATTGGTACAGATGTATGGCAGAAGTCACCATTATTCATCTTTAACTTATGTTTGATAAAACATGGCAATTACACACCCTAATAAAATATTTCTGTTCGGATAAATGTACCCAGTAGTTGCACACACAAACCCAACTTCCTCTCTCCAAAATGGTCACTATCTAAAAAGATGTCTTGGCATAAACATCTTGACTTTGCTCTGTCACGATTGTATAATTTCCGAATGAAACACTTTAAATTGTATTCAGAAGTTTTTTTGTTTCTCATCCATATCTGTCTAGACTCAGCCTGCCAACTTCATCCAACAGCTCAGCTTTCTACAATAATCACTTGTCTTCATCTATATTAATCATATTATTGTACTGTGGGTTACTTCCTCTTCTTTCTCATTTTTCTGTACAAAATGCCATTGAACACTATCTGTCATTATCAAGACCTTTAAAAATACAAGACTCTCCTCCTGTTATAATATTGAAATCCCTATAAGTCTCAGATACCTCAATAACCTTTCAATAATATTGAAATCTCTGTAAGTCTCAGTAATCCCAGTGACTTGGGAGGCTGAGGCAGGAGAACCACTTGAACCAGGGTGACAAAGGTTGCAGTGAGCCAGGATCAAGCCACTGCACTCCTGCCTGGGTGACAAAGTGAGACTCTGTCTCAAAAAAAAAAAAAAAAGAAAATTCAACCCCAAACAATTTTTTTCAGAATTTAGGACTCTCCAGCTTCCTGTTGTAACTTTCTCCAGTCTTTCTCCAGTCTTTTTGGCCACCAGACTTTTTACCATATCTTCTGGGTCACTGTTTCCTGAATCTTATGGCTTTCTCTGTTTCCATCCACTTAAGAAAAGATTTGTGAAAGGTAAACTTTCTGAATCTTGCCAGTATGAAAAGGGCTACTCTCACGCTGTTGTCCATAATTTAGCTCAGTACATAATTCAAGAAGCATGTGGAAGAACTGCTTACAAATTCTCAATAAATCCAGTTTTAAGTCTCATACCACATTCTACCTTCTGTTGTAAGTAGCATTTCTAAGTTCCATGGCTCACTCTGTAGTTGTATGCCCTTCAAGCAGGTTGTGGCTTCTTCTCCGTGTTTGATCAGTCTCATCTCTCCATCAGCTTACCATCCAACATTTTATTGGAAACTTCTTTATCATCTTCTTTTCTGTTGTGTGTTTATTCATATTTGTTTTTTGGATTTTTTGTTGTTGTTGTTGTTTTGAGACTGAGTTTTTTCTATGTCACACAGGCGGGAGTGCAGTGGCACAATCTTGGTTTACTGCAACTTCTGCCTCCAAGTTCACGTGATTCTCCTGCCTCAGCCTCCTGAGTAGCTGGGATTACAGGCATGTGCCTCCATGCCCAACTAATTTTTGTATTCTTAGTAGAGACAGGGTTTCACTGTGTTGGCCAGGCTGGTCTCAAACTCTTGGCCTACCAAAATGCTGGGATTACAGGTGTGAGCCACTGTTCCCAGCCATTGATACATATTTTTCCTTTACTATGATTTTCAAAGGTATTTTGTTTTAAAACA
Source organism: Cacajao melanocephalus (assembly GCA_963573385.1). NCBI lineage: Eukaryota > Metazoa > Chordata > Mammalia > Primates > Pitheciidae > Cacajao > Cacajao melanocephalus. The sequence goes on along the minus strand of CAUYLG010054498.1, from coordinate 43,015 downwards.
AAAACTCATTTTAATGTAGAATGTTATCCAAATATTGACTTTTATTTATTTATTGTATCTATTTCTTTTATTATTGAAGTAACTAGAGTCTAACTTTTTGCTAGGACTCAACATTTATTCAATTATAGAATAAAATCTAAGAAAGCATACTGTCATTTTTACTTTAGAACTAGCTATTAATAACCTTTTCACAGTTTAACTGAATTGGCATGGTGAAAAGAGTTTGGGCTCTCAAGTCAAATATATTTGGGCTCAAATTCTTGTTCCTCCACTGATGAGCCCTGTAGCTTTGGGCTTGTTGCTTATCCATCTGAAAATATAATTTATCTTGACCTATCTTGGAAGGATTAAAGGAGATTACTGTGTTAAATGCCCAGCACTACCCATGCCTGATACATGTGTGCTGAAAAAAAGGTTAGTTCCATTGTCTAATTTATTTTATTTTTCTATACCTTTATTTATTCTGCAGACAATACTGATAATAGCCAATATTTTCTAGTAAATTTTTTTATTTATTCCCATGATCATAACTCTAATCCAGAACTTATTTCTGTCTGAACAACCTGATATGTACATCACTAGACACTTTTAGTTTTAAACTCCAAACCATCAGTTTGAACTTCTGAAAGTAAGTACAGCTCTCATTATGTCACCTGTGTTACTCTTCTGCCCAAATATCTTCACATTTTATCTACGAAATTTAATGCAAATCTTTTGACTACCTCTCTGGCAACTGGTAAACTAACCCCACCTCCATTCTAGATTTGAGTCATATGTTTCTTAAATGTACCCTCTATGCCAATAAAACTTGATGTTTCATTATTCTCTGTTTTTTAACTGAACTATACAACTTAAAACCTGACCTGTCAAAATCCTATCTGGCTTTTAAGCTCAGTTTGCACCATACTCCATAAATCCTTCAAAATCTTCAAGGCAGAAATGTGCTCTACCTCCTTAGAAACCTCAAGGCATGCTATTTGAATTTCCTTAAATACACAGTTGTAGTATTCACCATAATTGTTTCTCAACATACTTCAACTCTTCTACTACATTGCATGCTATTTAGAGGTAGGAGCCAAATCTTATTTATTTTTATATTTTTCCATAGTGTCCACTATAGTATTGTGTACTTAATAGAAATCAATCATTATTTTTTGAATGAATGAACAAATTAACATGTAGATAAATGCTCCCATATGCTTTATGCCTTGATCATTTGTCTTAATATCCAAGTTAACCTTTTAATATTTATATAAAGTTGCTATTTAAAAAACATATTTTTTTTTAATTTGAGGAAGAAAAGTAGTATTTTTTGAGTGGCTATGCTGTTCCAAATAATATGCTACACTTTTTCTTAAAGCATGTGACCTCATTTTTGTCAGCATTACAAACCATGATATGAGATTATTAGGGTTACTGTTTTTTATTTGGGGAAATCATAGTGCTTAAATAATGCTCTAGATCATATCTTGGAAGTTGCAGAGCTAAGATTGAAATTCAGGTCTTTCTGAGTTAAAATTACATGTTCTTGGCATAATGCTACACATTCTGCTTTCATGGCATGATTCAGTATTAACCAAGGTTTTATATTCTGAGGCCAAAGGGTAAGCATTTTGTCCCTCACTGATTCTACCACTGTATTTTGCATAAAACAAGTACTCAATAAATATTTCATGATGACTAACTAAGCCTAAACCAATCAAATAATCTTAAGTATTGGCTGCTTTATACAAGCGAAGATTCATCATAGAAAATTTAACTCCGGCCGGGTGCGGTGGCTCATGCCTGTAATTCCAGCACTTTGGGAGGCTGAGGCTGGTGGATCACAAGGTCAGGAGTTCAAGACCAGCCTGGCCAAGATGGTGAAACCCCATCTTTACTAAAAATACAAAAATTATCCAGGCACAGTGGCAGGAGCTTGTAATCCCAGCTACTTGGGAGGCTGAGGCAGGAGAATCACTTGAACCAGGGTGGCAGAGGTTGCATTCAGCCGAGATCGAACCACTGCACTCCAGCCTGGGTGACAAAGTGAGACTCCACCTCAAAAAAAAGAAAATTCAACCCTAAACAATTTTTTTCAGAATTTAGGACTCATACATTTAGTCAGCAAATATTACTTGAGAGAATATTATTTATACACACACACAAAAATAATGTATTGACCTTGCCATTGGCAGCTCAACAATAACAGTTTTAAAAGCCATAAGATTAATTAGTACACAGTTATATAACACTAAACTACATGCAAGGTACTGTTCTATGTGGTTTGGACCTACCAACTCTTTCAAGTTGGAACAGTTAATATCTCATTTGGGAAATGGGAAAACTGGACCTCAGAGTGTTTAAGTAACTTGCTCAGTCATGCAACTAAAAATTTCTAGAGTCGATAATTGATCCCAGGTAGCTTAGCTCTCCTAAGTCTACTGTTTTCCTGACCACAACTAAAAGCTCAGTTCCACACAAGAGTTCAGGCCCACATGTGATTATTAAAAGTTTAGACACAAATATATCTTATTGATATATATATATCAATTTGAGAGAATGAAATATTGCTGTAAGAGTTCAGAAAACAAAGTGATTGCTTCTTACTAGGAAGTTAGGAAAAGCTTAATAGAAGCAACAGAATTTTCTGGAGACGTGAAGAACCAGGTAGATGTTCCATAGAAGACCAGAAGAGTTTGTACAGCAACATGAATAAGGCAAAAAGTGAAATGGGGTTGGGTTTTGGTTCTAATTTTGTTTTGTGTTTCTTAAACATGAGGAACAAATCAATCTGGCCAAAGTAGCACTTCTAGGTAGAATATTAGTATCAAATAGGGGTAAAGAAACAGATTTGAAAGGACAAAGCCCAATCAATGTGTCTAAACTTCAATCAATAGGCAGAATAGAGCTGTTGAAGACTTCATACCAGAGAAGCCTTATTAGTGATAATTTATACATATTAATATGGCAGAAATGAAAGGGTATGTGAATGGGGCAACCATGACAACATTTTATAGAAACAGAAGCAGCATTTTTATTTTTATTTTTTGAGACAGTGTCTTGCTCTGTCACCCAGGCTGAAGTGCGGTGGCATGATCACCGCTCACTGCAGTCTCGACCTCCTGGGCTCAAGCCATCCTCTTGCCTCAACCTCCAGAGTAGCTGGAACTACAGACTCCTGTCACTATGCCCGGCGAATTTTTGTATTTTTTGTAGAGACAGGATTTGGCCATGTTGCTCAAGATGGTCTCAAATTCCTAGGCTCAAGTGATCCACTCGCCTCAGCCTTCCTAAGTTCTGAAATTACAGGCATGAGGCACCACACCCACCTCAGAAGCAGCATTTTTTATTTCCAGAAAATGAATTCAAAATGTTCTTTATAGTTTTGGGGAAAGTTAACAACCTAATGCTCACATGGGCACAAAAAGGAAAATCCCAAACAAATGACAGAAGATAAGAAATGTGTTCCCGATTGGATCGCTTAGTTGGAATAAGAAGGTGAAAGGTAATCCCTATACCATTTTCAAATGTTTCAAATCTTTCAGAAGCCATAAAATTTTAGTAGTAAGTTTCACATTTTCTAAAATATAAAAAATGATGCCTTATTAAACCATCCAGCCTTCTGCTTTGGGAATCTTTCTGTTCTGTAACTGTTCTGCAGTTAGCAAATTGGGGAAGTGGTGTACAGTTGGAACAAGCAGGGAACTTTATCAAATAAGTCAGCGTTGTCTCCAGAAGAGGTGAGATATCACATATGTTTAATTTTACAGACTGCTTTCTAAAATAAAGATGGTAACAAAATTAAAACATCTCCTTCCACTGAATGAGTTCAACCCATTAAAATGATGGTTTTTTGTTGTTATAATTCTTCTGGAAAGTGGTATTTTCAACTGCAGTGACAAATGCATTTTTGTTTTACTTATGGTTTAAATAGTATAATATGTCAAAGTTGTTGCATTGGGGATGGTAATCTTTTTAAAAGAATATATCAAAGGAGCACAAGATCTTTAAAACTGGGTAAATTTACAAAATATTGTTTCTATTGTTAGAATTTGTTCAGCTTGGAAAATGTACAAGGTGGGTTCATTTCATATTTGCATTTAGTCAATTTCATTTTATACTACATGAGCAAATTTTAATCTTATATAGAAGAAAAATAATCAATTTTCCCTTTATTTGTCCTTTTTTCTCCTCATCTTTTCTTCTCTCTCTTCTCAATCAATCCCTCCCAACCCAAATGAAATTGCTCCAACTGAAATTTATAAAAAGTTCTATTACAAAAAAAAAAAATCACTTTTCTGGAAATTGCTACAAAGGAATTTCACCCTATTACTCACTCTCTTCTTGGCACTTCATTAACATCACTGTTAAATCAGCCCCCAATTGGAATCCTGTATTGTATATGAATTATTCTGCATGAGTGGCCTATTGTAATTCAAAAGTCTTTTTAAAAAATTTCTTTCAAGCTATATAGTTATATTGTTATTTAATAAGGCAGTTTTGCATTCATTTCCAAATCTGGATAAGGGACCTAAAGTAATTTTGAATGTGTCCTAAATTATTGAAGATATTATTTTTATGGTATAGTCCTTTCAAGATTCAAATAATCATTTGGCTACCAATAATCCACAACCAATTGTCTTCACTTTGTTCTGTATACATTATTCTTTAATAAATTAATTACACTGGTGTGTTTCTTTATAAAATACATTATGGTATGTAAAATAAATGGAATAAAGCAAAATTATATTAGAAGCATCCAAGTACAGTAGCAATTAATATGTTGACTTCATAACTTAGATTTATTAATCACTATATATGCTGCTTAATGAGAAAAAATATGCTATTCTGAGGATGTGGACTTTGTCAATTAAGGTATATTTGGGTAAATGCTAAACATGTCCAATATTTGATTAGCTATATAAATGGCTCAAAACCCACTGAATAATTTGCAGTTGTCCACACTATTTCCTTCTGTCTTGGAACCTGGACGATGCATAAGCCAGTTGCATCAGGGTAGAGCAATTAACTGGTAATTTGGAGCATTTAAATGGAATATTGGCTTGAGAGGAGTTCTCCTAGCCATGATGCTCACAGGAAATAGACTCTATTTATAATCTGGCTCAAAAAAATGACTCATGAAACAGTTTCACAGCAAGACCACATCAGAAACCGGTGAGCCCTTATGAAAATGCTTATTGGGGAAAAAATTCAATCTCGTCTAAGGCAAGTTTATAAACAATAGCCAAATTAACTAGATATCTTTATTTTTACATCAAGTAGCACCATTTTAATATGCAGAAACAAAATCCAAAAGCAAACTGAGGGATATTTAGAAGGGTTACATATTAACAATTTATAACCTAATATCTTTTCCGTAACTCGTAACTTTAAACATACCTCCTAAATTCCTATTTCTGCTTTGATTGCTCCATTTATGCTGAACTCTGTTCTTAAAGGGTTTCTTCATTCTGCCCATACCACCACTGCAGCAAATTGTTTTAGTCAGTTCAGTCCAACTTCCTTCAAAGCCTAACAGAATTACAATATAGAAAAAATAATTTGAAGGCTATGTACCCAATCTCCTTGTCAAGAAACCTTAAATCTTATCATTTAAGAAAAATCAGACCTACAAGAGACCAAACTTTGAATGAGTTCATTGGAGCTAAGTGAAAACAAATCAAATAGCCCAATGTGTGTGTGTGTGTGTGTGTGTGTGTGTGTGTGTGTGTTTGTTTTGAGGTGGAGTTTCACTCTTGTCACCCAGGCTGCAGTGCAATGGGCGATCTCAGCTCACTGCAACCTCGGCCTTCCAGGTTCAAGGGATTCTCTTGCCTCAGCCTTCTGAGAAGCTGGGATTACACTGTAGCAACTAAAAGAGAAAGGAATAAACTAAATGGAACAAAAGGGCACAAAATTGAAGAGCCTAAAACAGACTGAGTTCATCCTCCAAAGGAACCTCCATTTTGCCCCTCTAGGGGAATTCCATAATTCCAGATAATTATGAGGAAATGAATCTATTATAAGAAATCATATAACTAAGGAGAGCTGAAAGAGAAAGGGAATCTGATGTTAGAAACAGTGGAAGATGAATTAGGAAAACAAATACTTCCATGGGAGCAAAAGTAGATGGGATGTCTGTAATGCAAAATGCACTCACTTTCCTTGATTCTGTCAAACTATTAAATCACACAACTTTTCCACATCTTGTATAACTTTGTTGGCCATTAGGGGTTAGAGCTAAACTGTATCAGTGTATTCCTTTTCAGATTTTAGTTAACTGATGTGTATTTGAATATTGTATTATGTATAATATGGAAATGGTCATATGAAATCCATTATTATACTTTCTGAAAGGCTGTTGTTGACAACAGTGCCTACTGCAAAACTTAGTATTCACTAAAGTCCATCATGAGAAATTTCTTTCTTTATGTTATTCAGTATCATGAAGAGCTATGTGTCACAGAAGGAGCGTGCATGCTTTCTCCTCTCTGATAATACAAGTTCCATAATTGATTGCACCTTACTTTTACTCGCAATATATAGACTATTTATTTTTCTTAAAAGAAAAATTTAAAGTTCACATACCACAAAGTCTGAGATTTGGAAATGAATAGGATTCAATTTGTACTTGCTCCTGGGTAATTATGGGCAAGTTATTTAATATCTCATGAACTTTCAATTTCCTTACTTTTAAAGTAGATGTAGTTACAGCTCTCCAATCACTAGAATCTAAAAGGCACAACTAGTGGATAAATTTATAATAATAATAATATTAATAAAAAATATTTGTTGAATATTATGTGACAGTTACTGTGCTGAACTCTTCACATATGTTATCTCATTTAATACTTATAATGACCCTCTGAGATATATACTATTATTCCTATTTGACATCTGAAATTATTAAGGTTTGAAGGGGATGAGTAATTGCCCAAAATCTAAGAGTTAAAACTAGTATGTTTACCTCGGCCAATTTCAGTATCTCTGCTTTTAATTACGTAACTTCATTAACCTACATCTGTTCTAACAGTGCATGAGATGAGGGGAATATAAAAAATATACTTAAGACATAAATTGATATGTAGGAATAAATCTAACAAAATATATGCAGGATTGTCATGTTGAAAGAAAGAAAGGAAGGAAAGAAGGAAGGAATGATGGAAAAAGGAAAGGAAGGAGGAAAATGAATACAAAATTCATCTGGAGCTATATCACAGACCAGTTATAAAATTTCCATAAGGAAGTATATGAGAAAATCTTTATGATCTTGGGTCAAGCAAAGATTTTTTAATACCAGAAAGCATAAACTGTAAATGACAAAATTGCTAAGCTGAAATTAATTAAATTTAAAGCTTCTGCTCTTCAAAAGATCATCTTCAGTGTTTATCCAAGAAAAAGAAAAATGTATGCCTTCACAAATAACTATATGTAAATGTAAACAGATTTATTCATAATCACTAGAACTGGTTACACTTCAAATGATAATCTGCTGGTAAATGGAAAAACAAACTGTGGAACACCCATACAACAGACTTTGTAAATAAATAGTAATGAACTACTGATAGATGCAACAACACAGATGATTCTCAAAAGTACTATGCTAAGTGAAAAAACTCAGACACGAGGCAAGATCATACAGAATAATCTATTAATGAGACACTCTGGAAAAGGTACGTCTACAGAGAGAAAAGTCAGATCAGGGGCTGTCAGGGGCTGGGGAAGCGGGGGTGGAGGATTTGAATACAAAGGGCCATGAAGGAACCTTTCGGGCTGATTGAAATATTTTATAACTTGATTTTTGGCAAAGATTATAGAACTTTATATGTGCTAAACTGTACACCTAAAACAAGTGAATTCATGTAAGTGAATCATAGCTCATGAAGGCTCACCTTAAAAACAAAAAAAAAATGGTTATGAAACAGAAGGAAATTGAAAAAAATGTGATGTTTTAATAGGTAAAGACAGTTTTTCAGAAAAGATGGCTTCATCAGCTCTCTCATATGGTGCTGAGGTGTCAAGTCAGAGAATAGGACAACAATGCCCCTGGGATTTTTCATCAGAGAAGTGAGCAGGCCCTTGACCAGAGCACTTTGAGTAGGATGGTGAGGAAAGATGCCCTGTGGGAGCAGATCCAGGAAAGAATGTGAGGTGAGGGAGTTTTTTTATGAAGAGATAGAAAGATGAGGTGGAAGAGAATGGGTGAAATAAAAGTGTTTTGTTCTTTTTAAATACAGGAAATGTTAGAGCATAAGTGTTTGCTGATGCAAAAGTTCATCAGAAAGAAAAAAAAATATTGCTGCAAGAACAGAGGAATAGTTAGCAAACCCTGATCAATGCAAGAGGTGCATGCAATCCACACACAAGAGAAGAGTTTGTCCAGGAATCCTCTACTCATGGTAGCAAAATGGAATCAAACTTGAACTTGACAACACATAATTAAATAATTACCTTCATTACCTCTTGAACATACATTTAAAGATAAACTGGAACAGTTACCATCTGAAGAAAGCAGAGGAATAGGTGTTTTTCAGGCAAATGAATTGAGCAGATTGTAACATTCGGGTAAGACATTAATTGCTATGATTTTTTTCAAGAGAAGTAGAAAATAAAATGTGTCTGGTTACACACTTCTTTTTCCACAACAGGGAGCAGGCAAGTTAATCTACGCAGCCACAGTTTTTCTTCACATTAAATTCATGCGAGAACTTACCATGTGTTGAGCAGCCCCTAAGTAAGCTCTGCAACTGCAGGGTTTTTTTTTTTTTTTTTTAATAAAAGAGCTACAAATTTCTCCTCTCAGCCACCTAGGAAGACAGAGAGAGAAAGCATGGATGCATAGCCCTGCACAAGAGTTTATGTGAAGATCTGAAATAAATGCATAGTTAACATTGGCAGGGAGAGGAGTTTTAAAAATATGCTGTCACATAATGACAGACAGGTACAAGTAGGGAGAAAGATGCAAACACTATTACAGCATGGAATTCTGTCAAATATTACCTACCAGAAAGTCTACCCTAAGCCGGGTGCGGTTGCTCCTGCCTGTAATCCAAGCAGTTTGGGAGGCTGAGGTGGGTGGATTACATGAGGCCAGGAGTTCGAGACCAACCTGGCCAATATGGTGAAACCCCATCTCTACTAAAAATACGAAAATGAGCCGGGTGTGGTGACAGCTGCCTATGATCCCAGCTACGTGGGAGGCTGAGGCAGGAGAATTGCTCGAACATGGGAGGCAGAGGTTTCAGTGAGCCGAGATCACACCACTGCACTCCAGCCTGGGTGACAACGCAAGACTCCAGCTCAAAAGCCCCCCCACAAAAAAAAGAACCCACCCTAAATATCATACTTTTTTTTTTGTTTGCCCCTTTCCTCCTATATTTCTCACTAAAATGCAACCTCCATGAGAAGTCAGGGTTTGGTTACAATTGTACCTCAACTTACATGTATGGCTCTACGTTGTATCAACTCTTAACTGTCTATAGAAGGATTAGTTCAAATCATTAGCGGGGGGGGGGGGGAAAGAGATGAAAACCTATTCCCAGTATTAGGAGGCTGAGTTCCTCTAACTATGTAGCACCATAGTTGTAAAATGGTTCCCACAGAATACACACAAAATTCGACAAATAAAGTACTTATCATGGACTGATTAATTCTAAAAAGGAGGAAAGTAGTCTTCACTAGATAAATGGGACAAGGAAAAGCCAGATGTAACCACCTGAATAAAGAGATAATAATTTTTTTCTTATCCTTTTGCAACAATTTTTTAACATGTATTCTCTACGTGAATTGTTCATTTTATTCCCAAAACATATATTGTCCAAGTTAACATATGGTTCTTTTTATAACACAGCACATATAATTATTCAAAAGATATTCAGCAGTACAAATTTACTTCCTTTACATTTCTCTGATTTTCTGACTTCCAGTGTTAGAGACTCTGAAGTATTAGTGGTCCTCTTCAAGAGGAGATTGTTAGCAATTCTGAGTTTTAGGCCTCTGTGGTGCCTACCCTCAGGTACACAGACAATTATGTTTCACCTCCTCTTATCACTGTAGTTCACTTTTTTCTCCTCTGTGACCTTATATCCTTCTTCAATATAGCATCTTTTGTGTCTTTTGTACTCCTAACATTTTTATGATTCCATACAATGCTGGTTTATTCTGTCCTGTCTTTTTGCTCCAAGCTCTGTGTGCCTGAATTTTGTAATAGATGGTAAATGTGGAGTTCTTTTCATTAAAAGTAATCTCTTTTTTTTTTCAAAGCACTGTCTTTGAAAGCTGCTGACTTGTTATGCATGTTCAAGGAAGAATTAAACTTCTGAAAGTTGCTGCATGCTGCTCTAGCAGAGGCTGTGTGTTCAAGCACTGGAAGGTGTACAAAACAGGAGGGCAAATTTCTTAGTTGTTGGAGAAATAATAAAATAGTAGCAGGTGTGACAGCTGACATAGATGGAAACGGGTGTACAATCTAGCAAATATGTATGAAAACAAAGCCAATCTGAAATGATTCAATATCACACAATTCAATATCAGTCCCCTCAGTCCTTCACTAGATGAGCTGTGAGGCACAGAGCCAACGCAGCAAGTCCAAAAAAATTTATTCTACGGGTAATTACATTGCCACAAAAAGCACCATTGTCCTCACATACACCTGCCAAGTAGAAGCAGAAATATGGAGAGCACCGATTCAGAAAATCGTATTTGATTAAATTTGTGACCAAGAAATGCTGTCTCCAATTAGTCTTCCTTTAAGAAATACAGATATTTTCACAGAAGATGTTTTTAGAAACAACAAATTCTTTGCTACCCTTTGGCTATAAATTCATCACATTTGGAAGATGAAGGTATACTCTTGTTATTGATGAGAGAGTAAATTTGCTAACCTCTACCCTAATCACTCAGAACTCTGTCACATTCTACCTGTATTAGCATCACCATTTTCCTCACTTTTCACTCCCATCCTAGTCACCACATCAATCAATCATTTCCAGCAAACTCCACCAAACCTCTGACCACTTTTAATAAATATGCAAAAATTCTTTTGCGGAACCCATAGGGTTTTTCACTTATGAAAGTTCACATTGCAGCCAGAACCCACTCATTAGTTCTACGCTACTTTATCCCGCCATTTCTTCAACTCTTGCAAGCTATGTTGTTAAGAAAAGCCAGAATGGGTGGTAGAGCTCCACCGAAGGGGCCCTGCCCGAGGATTGTTGTCAGAAATGTTGGCTTCTAGTTGTCATTTGACAACTTATAGAACTACTTTGGGCATATCACTTATTCTTCTGGGTCTCATTTTTTCCCTATAAGTAAAATGAAGAGGATGTGCTAAATTATTACTAAATTCCTTTCCAACTTCAGCATTAAATGATTTCAGTCAGACAGCGTTGAATGTTCTCTGGAGTTTTCCATTCATCAGAATTTTCGGAATGAATGACTTGCTGATGAAAGCTTGTTGGGAATTTTGGCCTTATGAGTGTTCAGCATAACATTAGCCTATTTTGCTCAAAAGTCACATAAATGCCTGAAAAGGAGTTAACTATTAAAGAGGTCCTGACAACAGTTAGTTAGCTCAATGAAAGATAAAAGGCACATTCTCTGATTAAGAAGGCCCTCTCGCTTCAGCAGAAAAACTGGCAAATTTTAATTCCCAGTTGTGAGTGAGCCAATGTCAGAAGTTTTGGAAGTGCTCTGAGGACCACAATCTATAGCCTCAACCAAAGACACATGGATTCTATAGCAAAAATCATCAGGCTGGAATGATGATAAGATCCAAGAATTGATTAACCACAAGCATGAGGTTTAACACTTGGGGAAATGTCATCAACACTATGGAAAAGAAAATGAATCATCTATGTGCTTAGGCAAAGTTTCCAAAAAGAATCTAAAGTGAAGAACAGATGGTGAAATGACAAGCCAAAGATATCTGACATTTCTCCAACATCTCCAAGACAGCGGCTTTTGTAATGTTGTGAGTGACAAGACAAGCTATTAAGTATTTATTGAGAATCTTTTCCTTATGATTCACGGTGGTGAACACTGAACAACGTAAAAGAGAGAAAGAAAGAACATGGAAAAACATGTGAAGAATGTTTAGGAATGGACTAACACTAAGGAGATTACATAAGGAGCCTATAAGGAATTAACTATTTGTTTAAATAAACTTAAGTGTCTAGAAAAATTATATCACAATGTGCTATAAAAACTCAAATGACATTATAAAATAAACCAAAAATTCTGAGAATATGTGGAGAAGAGGTACCAGGGTACTAAAGATAAGAAAATATTCCTTGAATTGAAAAAAGGAGGAAAATGGAATCCAGATATTAGTTGTCAAAATTAAAGATATCTTAAACATTAGAACAAACTGTTAGTCAGATGGTTTGTGATCACTTAGCACAGAGAGGTGCTTACTAAGAGGTAGCACAGGCCTATTTATTTAAGAAGTATTAAGACCTCAGTGAGACGAAAACATAGAAAACTCTAAGCCAGAAATACATCTTAGGAAAAACAATATTCTGTGAAGGGGCTACTTGTCTGTTTCTTTCTCATCTGAGTACCAGAGTCTTGGTTGTAATAGCCAGTTAATGTTACTAACAACAAAAAAAATATTTTCAAAACTCATGCTCTTAATAAGAACCATGTATTTTTTCCAGACATTATACCATTAAATAAAAATTCTACAGATCAAATTCTAGAGCCACCTGCAGTCTCCATGTCTTCTTAACCTGGCCAAGCTCCTCCTGAGCAGCTGAGCAGCTGGCCAGCCACATCCATGTGTTTCTCAAGACCTGTCCCAAGCTGATCTCACTAGGATGCCACTTCTTAGCTTGAAAAGCATGACTACTTGATTTTGAGACTTTACAGACGTGCTTCTCTTTCCTTAGAACTTCATCTTTATCAGTAGATTGCCATCAAAGGCTTTCTTACCTACAATATGTTCTGCAAAACTCTGACTGCTAACTTTACCAGGTAATGAGAATCCCTGTCAGGGTGTGGCAAGTTGTCTCTCTGCCTAACCTGACTGCAGGATTTCTGTCCTTGCTATTCTCTGTATTACATTTGCCATTATCTGTAGTTTCAATGGAGGAGGTGGTTTTAAAATCTCTTTGGTGGAAGAAATTACTTTATGTTAGGAATTAGTGCTGAAAAGTGGTTCCCCATTGCATAACACCAATACTATTTCTGTGCCAGCCTGTTAAACATTGCTGAGGAAATGTAGCTTATCACATTTGCAAAAAATGCAAAATGAGAAGGAGTAGCCATGATTTTGGATGGTGGAATCAAGATTCAAAATTATTTCTAGGTTGGAAATAAGGGGAAATTAAAGAGATGAATTTTTAAGTAATGAACAAAAACATCTTATATTCCAATTTGATTCAATTGATTGTACAAGAAATATGTAGAAATTTAGCTTAGCAAAAGTTTGAGTGATAATGATATAAGTTTTAAATGATTACAAACTGAATATGAGAATACAAATCACTACCGAATACTATATTGAATAGAAACTTAGGTCCCATTAAATACTAGTACATTGTTCATTTGAAGAATGATAGTACCCCAATATCATTCTGCACTACTCAGATCACATTTAGTACTGTATTTCATTTCACATGCATTATTATTATTATTTTGAGATAGAGTCTCACTCTGTGGCCAGGCTCAGTGCAGTGGTGCAATCTCAGCTCACTGCAACCTCCACCTCTCAGGTTCAAGCGATTCACCTGCCTCAGCCTCCCAAGTAGCTGGGACTACTGCTGTGCACCACCACACTCAGGTAACTTTTTGTATTTTAGGAGATTTGGGGTTTTACCATGTTGGCCAGGATGGTCTTGATCTCCTGACCTTGTGATCCGCCCACCTTGGCTTGCCAAAGTGCTGGGATTATAAGCATAACCCCCGTGCCTGGCCCACATGCCATATTTTAAGGTAAACATTGTCAGTCTGGATCTCTTGTTCATTACCTGTTTTGTCTCTTGCCACAGGTCACACCATACCAAATTGAGAGCTGGGGGCAGGAATGCATGTATCAGTTATCAATTCTTGCAGCTTCTCTCAATCGGTGATATTATTTACATCAATCAGTGTCCCTGTTGAAAGGATCACAACATCCTTTTTCCATATTTAAAATCTCTTTTAGGGGCCTCCATGCCTCACCTCCAGAAATGTGTTTCACTGTTATGAGAAGAAATTATGCTTTTGCCAAAATCATTGCTCATTTCAGAGGCATATGGATTCATTATTCTATGTAATGAAAAGTCTTTCAATCTCATGAATCAAAAGATCACACATTCTTGTTGTTCTTGAACACACTGGCCCAGAGCCAGTAGACTCAGTTAACAGTCACAGTCGTAAACAAAAGTTTACGTGTATAATATAAGGGATTTATTTATTATGTGAAACATTCCATAAGAATTTCAATTTAAGCTATAAGAAGAGTCATTTCGCATCAAATGAGAGCCACCTGTATTTTTAAATAATGGTAACCAAGATCATGAAGGTAGGTAGCAATCAATATCTAAAGAGAGTAGAAAGAACTATGGTTGTATGGCCTGAATATAAGAGAGAGAACACATTGGTACATTTGTAATATGTCAAATATGCCAAGAAGAATGAGAGCAGTCTTAGTGGTAGACCTGGGGCTGCTGAACAAAAGCTTTTTGCTTTTAGAGTTTAAAATCAAAAACCTAACAGTAGGGTCTATCCAAATGTGGAACAGAGCTTTCTGAGGTCAGGGTTTCCCAACATAAGAAGTATTCTAACTTCGTAACATAGAATGAGTTTAGTCAAGAGAAGTTTTTATACCACTAAGGAACTGTTTTATTGAAGATTTGCTTATCTTTTCTGTGTTTTAAAAGTTGTTATGTACAATAAAAGCATTTTCCAATTTGTCCTTACTGAGCCCCAAATCAAGCTTAGAGCCTCTCCAAATCTTGAAAATTTTGTCATAAAATTTTTTCTCTGCTAATGGAATACTCTACATAATCTATTAAACTGAACGTAGAAAAATTCATGTAACATTTTTATGCTCCTAATTTGAAGCATGGAATTAAGAGGGAAATCCCAAATATTTTAAAGGTGACATTAAGAAAAGTTTAACAAAGAGTAATAAATCCAACAAGATTTATTGGCTAGATCATCTTCTTTGTACTAAAGAAAATAGCTTTATAAGGCATAAACAAAATTAATTCAGTCTTCATTCTACCAACTCAACCAGCCAACTAGTAGATTTTGTAAAGTGGTAAAAATTGGAAGAGCTAATTGAATCTTATTTTTATTAAAGCATTATAATTAATATAAATACTTAATATAGACTTCTTTGTGTTATTGTTAATATTTTACCTAATTTTGCATATTTAAAAGCATAGTTTTTTTAAATTATGATGTCATTTTATTAAATTTAAGTATAAACTGATTCTGGAGTAAAACAAATATGATACCATGGCTTAAACTGAGCAGGGCGTTGTTAATGATTATTTTCTGTGTAACAACAAAATGATGAAGATCTGTGTATTACACCCAAGTACATCATGTGAAAACTATATATAACCGATAGGAGCTTATGATCATGAGACAAAACTAAAAAATACCTAGGATTCATGATAAGCACAAGTAATAAGGGTTTGTTAGTACTTTTAAAAATAATTGAAAAACTATTGTCAAGTATTGAAATACATTTACAAATGGACATAGTGATAGAGAAGTGTCCATCTTCTATCCTCAGCTAAGTAAGAGGCAAATCTATAGTTATATCCTATTTCCTGGAAAGAACTTTGACTATTCTCTAATATGCTGATTTCATTGTCAATAAATAAGTATACATCCAGTAATAATCTATATTCTCTGTTTTTTATTATAATATATTGCTTAAGTTTGACACATAAAATACCTATTAAAGTGTACATACAGAAAAGGGCACAAATCATATGTGGCTAGTTCACTGAATCACAAAATGAACCCATTCATGTAACTACCCCCAAAGTCAAGAAATAGAGCATCTCCAGCACTCCAGGAATTCTCTTGCAGCCACTCTTTCTTCACTAAAGGGAAACCCTATCTTGATGTCTAATGCCAGAAATTGATTTTACCTGTGTTCAAATATTTTATAAGGGGAATCCTACAGTTTGAGTTTTATTTTTATGTATTTATGTCATCCAACATCATATTCATGAGATTCATCAATATTACTTTATATAAGTTTGTTCATTTCCATTGATGTATGGTATCCCTTTGTATAAATAAACTGCAATTTATTTTCCCATTTTTCTGTTTATGGGCATATGAGATGTTTGTAGTTTGGGACTATTGTGATTATTTTTATTTATGCCTTTTTGTCCACATATATATGTATTTCTTAAGGTTATATAGCTAAGAGTAAAACTGCTAGGTTGTAGAACGTGTGCACCTTCAAACTTAGTAACTACGGCATAACAGTTTTTTAAATATATTATACAATTTTTGTTTCACCACCAGTAGAAAAGCATCTCAGCTCTACATCCTTACGAACACTTGGTATTGCCACTCTTTTTAATTGGAGTCGTACTGATGGAAGTGCTGTGGTGTCTCAAATTTGAATTCATGTGTTCCTGATGACTGCTAAGGTTGAGAGCCTTTTGATATCTTTATTATCTCTTTAGAAACCTACTTTATTGTCTGGTGTATGAGCAATTTTTGTAAATGTTCCACATGTAACTGAAAAGCATATATATCTCACAGTTGTTACATGCAATGTTCTATTAATACATGTATCATTTATATCAATGTTGTTAGTTCTGTTAATCAAATCTTCTACATCCTTGCTGATTTTTTTGTCAGGCGGTTCTCTCAGTTACTGAAAGATGTGTTATAATCTTCTGCTATTATTGTGAATTTATTTACTTCTTATTTTAGGTCTGCCAATTTTTACTTTATATATTTACTAAATTAGGTATACATTTATGATTAAATCTTTCTAGTAAAGTGACTCTTTTATTATAAAAAGGTATATATTTATGATTAAATCTTTCTAGTAAAGTGACTCTTTTATTATAAGAAGACCTTTTCATTTATTTTTAGTTTATATACTTTAGATACTATTTACATAATGTAACATATCTATCAATTTAATTTCAATATTTCTGACATCCTATATTCAGATGGGTCTCTTATAAGCAGCAAATGGTAGGAATTTCATTAGATCTGAAAATCTTTGTCATTTAATTAATATATTTAGTAACATATTTAATGTGATTGCTGAAATTTGGATGTTTAAATTCACCATGTTACTATTTGCTTTCACTTACTATTTGTTGCTACAGTTACTCATTCCTTCTTTTTCTTTTTTATTATATTATTTTAATTCAAATAAGTAATTTTATTATTTCATTTGCTCATTACAACTTGTTAGTAATACATCAATTTACTGTTTTTCTAGAAGTTATTCTAAAAATCACATACATTTTTAACTTATAAATGTCTATTATAGATTAATACTCTTATCATTTTGTAAATAATTAAAATATATTAGAACACTCAGCATTATTTACCCCATCTCGGTCATATGTTGTGCATTATATATTTCAATATTAAATATAATATTGGTATTATTATGTATATGCCAATGTTAATTCATATTTATCTATATATTCACAACTTATTCTGCCATCATTTTTTCCTGTGTCTCTAAATTACCATAAAAAATCATACCTTCAGGCTGGGCATGGTGGCTCAGGCCTGTAATTCCAGCACTTTGGAAGGTCACGAGGTCAGGAGTTCAAGACCAGCCTGATCAACATGGTGAAATCCCATCTCTACTAAAAATACAAAAATTAACTTAGCATGGTGGCTGTGCGTGCCTGTAATCCCAGCTACTCAGGAGGCTGAGGCAGAAGAATTGCTTGAACCAAGGAGTTGGAGGTTGCAGTGAGCCGAGACCGAGCCACTGCCCTCCAGTCTGGGTGACAGAGCAAGGCTCCATCTCAAAAAGAAAGAAATCCTCCCCTCTACCTAAAGAAAATGATTCCTTATTTATTTTAGTTTGGGTTTGCTACTGATAAATGTTCTAAGTTTTCATATGTTTGAAAACGTGTATTTTCCCCTAATTTTTGTAGGGTACTTTCAGTGAATATATACTCTAGGTTATTGTTTGGAGGTTATTGTTTTCACTTAATTGTTTTTCAGATTATTTTTTAATACTTAGAGCTAATTGTTATATGTCATGTGTATCTATTATACATTATTGCTAAAATATTGTACTATATACATATTACTGAGAAAATATATATGTGTATGTTTTTCAATCACAATATTAATATATTACTGCTGTTTGCTCCCAATGTCATGGCTTGGTAAACTAAATAACACCCACTTCATCCTGGATAGCTTGGCCTACTTGGTCACCTGATGGCCCAAAGTCACCTGTTCCGTTCTATTTGGATCTTTTAGCAAGTTAGTAGTTGTTTATCAAATAGAAATTGAGTTTCTAGAAAAATCAGCATGATTTTATTTTAAAGCTCTAAAAGAATTCTGACTTGCCACAAAGCTTCAGCTGGATTCTCTCTGCAGTATGGATCTACTGCAGAGCCTTCTGTGGCAGGTCACTTGTTACATTGATCAGAGCTGCATACCCACATGTGGGATATATTGCCTCCAAAATGCAAAGAGGATCACCATGTCTTGGGGTTCTTTTTTAGTAACATATGGGGCAAGATCCAGCAGCAGATTTTGCACTTAAGAGTTCATATTCCTACATAGCACAGACCAGTAGAATCTGTATTTTTATGAGGTTTACCTTCCACCATCTAAGTTAAGAGGTGTCTTACGAAGGTAGGTAGGGTGAGGGTTGTCCTTCTTAAACTTTCTAGCTGAAGAACCAATTTTTTTATTTTCCTCAATTCACCATGGGCTGATACTTTTATAATCTACAAAATCCCATGCTTGAATGGTCTATCAATGTCAAACAGCTACAAAAGTTTTCAAATGCTTTTCTCACATAATGTACTTATCTTGCCATGAAATGATAACACAAAGTTTGCAGCCTAACACTTGGAGTACCTACCATGTGCCAGATTCTATTCTAGACACTATGGATTAAGAGAGCAAAACAAACAAGGTTCCTGCTCTCAAGGTGTTTATGTTCCAATAGAGGAGAAAAACAAAGAATTATAAATAATGTAACATCAGGTGGCAATGAGTATTACAAAGAAAAAGCAAGGCACTATCAAAACATAAAGAATGATAGGTGGGTGCTACTTTAAATAGACTGGTCAAAAGAATTATCTTATCAAGTGGCTTTGGAATGAGACTAAATGAAGTGAGCAAACAATCCGAATGAAATTGTAGAAACGAGTATTTGAAGCAATATAATAGTCTTTCAAATGTACAGATACGGCAGCATCATTAGTATTTTTTAGGACTAGGAAAAAGGCTTATGAGGCTGGAGAAAAAAGAGGAGAAAAGTGGTGGAAATTGAGGTTGGCCCTATTGGGCTGGGAGCTATGTTAAGACCTTGGATTATTGTCTGCTGTTGTTTTTACTGTTTAAAGTGTGATATGAAAACAATGGCAATCTATTCATATTTTTAAGATTAACTTCAGCTAAGGTGTGATGAACAGTTGAGTTACAGCTTAACCATATAGATGATTTGTAAGAACCTTATATAAAGCAAATTAATTTCAACACATTAGTGTCAGTGAGCTGGGATTACAAATTGATATCTGAATAATCTGGATTTTTTTTTTAAAGCTTCCTCTGTAGCCACACGTACAGGGAGCAATGAAACTTTCAATTTCTTAAATGGTCTCGGCCATTTCTTCCCTCCAGCATTTACGTTAACGGATCGCCATATGGAGTCAGCTTCCAGAAACAGGACAACTTCTAACACAGTTAGGGATGAAGCCATCTATCTCTTGAACTCCTCCGGGTTTGGGGAAAAGGGTTCACTGCTCCCTTCTCTCTCCTGCTGTTGCTGCTGGAGGCAGTCTGTTTGCCTTAAGCTTCCTGTAGTGAATCCATTTGTTTAAAACTCTTTTTCATTGATTGTTATTGCTTAAAATTGTTTTTCTTTTTTAATTTTATTATTTTTCAAGCTTGATACTCAGATTCTATTGAAAATGTAAAAAGGTTAAGTAGTTAATTTTGTGTTATATAAATTCCACCTCAATTAAAATTTTTAAGGGAAAAAATGTAAATGGGAAATAATATATGTATATTTTAAATAGAGCTCTAATACTTGGTTAGACTGCATCTGCAGTATTTGTGGAAAATGCTGTTAGTCAGATTAATTGTACTTAAATCATGCTTATTCCCCCAGAGTGCATTATAACCATTCAGTAAAACAATACTTCTCTCAAACAATTATATTGAGCTTTACTGGGGGAGCTTTCACTACACTAAACAAATTTTCTGAGGAATAATTTAGCAGGAAAGTTATTTCACGAAAATCAAAAGAATATATTTTGTTGCATTTGGTTTTGCTCTCATTTTAATAAAAAAGAGAAAGAGCCGTTTACCTGAAGCTAAAGTCAGCCACCAGTTTTAAAAATTGATAACCTCCTTCTATTTTTAAGACAAGATATAACTTCCAGGATCTCTAAGGAGGGGATTACATAGCAATCTAGATATGAAGTTCTATACTTTGATGTTCTAGAGGCGTCTTAAAATCTTACATGTTTTCATGCCTAAACCTGACCCACATCATCTTCTGGAAAAGTGAATTCCCACAACCTACCAGAGGGTCATGAGAGCCTGAATTCCTGCCCCTCCCTGTTGGGAGCTAAAGTATCCCTGATCCAGATGAGGAAGGGAAGGGAGGAGGTGGGGACTGGGAATCTTGAATGTAAGAATTGTGAATTGGAACAGAGAGACTGCAATTGTCTTTGTTTGATGTCAGACTGAAAGAAACTATAGAACCAGTGCCCATGTGACCAAATTTCAGCATAGAAATCATGAAAAATGAAAATGCATAGAAATCATGAGAAAATCTTCAAAGAGAATGAAAATCTGAAACAAACACTCAGAAGAGACCTAGAGATCCCAGAGAGACAGAAAGCCTGACAGCCTCTCATGAGGTCCATTTGCATTTTCTTCACATGTGTGACTCTGAGATTGAAGAAACAAAATATAAACTTTATTCTCTACCCTATTTCCTTCAATACATTCCCTGTATGAGACTCTAGGTCCCACTAGGCTCAGAGTTAAAGCTACTAAGCAATTTCAAATATTGATTTTTCCCCCCTTAATCTATGACTATTTTCTGAATCCAAATCAGCAACTTGTGTCCTGCCACATACAAAAACAGCCGATTCACATAGATGGTTTGTTTTTTCAAGGCCTTCTATTGGTTAGAAATTCAAAACTAAAAGATTGATCAGAACAGAATCAATGCTGCTTGGGAGACAGGGAAGCCATACCGCTAAATGAACATCTGTTTACCTTCATGAATTATCCATGTGAGACTCAGAAACTGTTCAAACATTCTGATTTTATTGTGATGGCAGAGGTGTTTTATTAATTGATCTTGGATTGATTAATTTTCCTGTCATCTTCCAAATTTCCACTTATCTGCTATTTAGGAATGTTTCCTATTGATTACATAGTATAAAACTCATGGGCCTTTTTTTTCATATTTTTCAAATTATTATTCTACACCTTTGGATAAGGAAAAGCAAATTTCAGAAACACAAATGCAAATGCTTGAGCACACACACAGGTGAAGGTGGCATTGCTAAGTCATTGAGACAAATACTGGTGCCAGCCACCCAGTGAAACAGAGATGGTTTTTTGCCCTCTCTGATAGATAATACATTTGTTAAAGAAGATGATAGGAATGTTGTATTTTCATTTGGCACATAAATAAAATAAAAATGTCACAGGATTGCATAAACTGGTGATCCTCCACTGGGGTATGAAGGTCATTCCTTCATGAATACAGAAATCTGCCACATCTGAGCATAAACTTGCAAATGCATTATGTAACATAATACTGTATGTTTATACTTTATACATTTTAATGAAATATTAAACAGGCTTATTTTGAGTTCATAATATAAATTGCAGTAGAGGTCATGACAGTAAAATGAACGCAATCATTTCCCTGGAACAGTTCTTTTAAAACCCCACACTTCTTCTATAACCTAGGAATAGTCTAGGTAGCTGCTTAAAATAATACAATTACAGAAATTCCTATCATCATACCTTTCTTCCCATTTTTCCCTCTCCACCCCAATTAGTATCAAGAAATACAAGTCCCAAACATTTGCACGTCCCTGTAACTGGCTTTCTCATCCATAAGGTCAGAAGCAAGTTGGCTACAAAAGATTTTTCTATGGTGAGAAGATGTCTTATGGAAGAAAATCATCTAGATGTCTATTTCCTCCCATTTCTTCATATTAAAGAGTTCTGCTGCACAGTAGGCATAAAATTAATAGGCAGTTTACATAACATTTGCAATAAATTGCCAGATAAAAAAGCTTTCTCAATTGTGTGACTCTGAGATTGAAGAAACAAAACTATAAACTTTATTCTTTACTTGCATCGCTGCCAGCATGTTGTCTAAAACATCTGCTCGGGTAATATGTCATATGCAATAGCCTGTGCAGGTTAGGCCAGGACATAATAGAAGTAAATGTATTTTTAAATGCCAGGTTTTAAAAGAAGACAGGCCCACTTTGTATCTCATTATAAGTGAAATGACTTTTCATGTCATCCCATCAGTAGTCATGCAGCTTTGAGGAGAGTTTCAAAGGTCAATATCCATAACTCTTTATTCTTTACTCATTCACTATTTTCTCATGAGGGAAATGCAGAAAGACTATTTTCTAAGTGGACTTCCATTTCATATAACAAATGAAAAAATTTTTTGCTCCGAGTTTCTGTATACGCCAACAGTCCCTTCAATTTAATACATACTGTTACCAGAACAAAACATCACAGAGAGAAAACAAGCTTAAACTCTATTTCCTTCCTTACTTTCAAAATATATGATTGCAGGAAATATACCCAAAATAATCAAAGAGTATATCTACTGCTCCTCAAGGTAAATGGGAATGGTATATGCTTTCTTTAGAACTGCAAGGTCGTGACTTTGGGGAAACATGTTTTGTAATCTTTTAGTCAGCACATTATCATCCAATAAACTCCACCAAAAACAATTAACAGAATTAGTAATGCAATGTAGTCACATCCAATAGAAAACAAAGGTTCCAGCCTGGTTCCAAGTTGTTAATCCATTACTTCACTTAATAACAATATTACTGGACCTCTCCTATGGGCTAGGCTGATTCTAGGCCCTGGAGACAGAAAAGTGACCAAGGTCATCAAGCCTCTGCCTTAATCTGGAAGATGATGACAAATAAGCAACGAAATTTAAAGGACAATACCTTTGGATTATAAAATGTAAAAAAAAAAATCAAGATTGTTAAATCCTTCTATTAACTATTCTCAACTCATGTTTTCATTAGTAAACTCAGAAGGAAAAATAAAAGAGGAACTTGATAGGGCAAAGTCAACTGTGCGGTTGCCGGTGAGGCAACCCTCTTATGGAGGTCTCAGTATTACAATTACACACCAGCAGGTTGAGGCCGTAACACACTTGGGTAGATAAGAATGATTCCAAACCAATTTCTGAAAATATTTTTTTTCACCTCTCATTACCCACCCACATCCTCAAATTGACTTCTTTGTCTACAGAAACTGCTAGTCCCACTGAAAGACAGCTGTTAAGAGACCCTGGTAATATTGCCAACCAGGCTCTCTAATTTCCACTGTTGTGTACTTCTCCTTTCCATTAAGATTCACGTGCTCTCTGTTGTTTTTCCTCAAGTACCCTGCTGGATCAATAGCGGTATAATCCAATAATATGGTTCAAGATAAAGTGTAAATGGCAGAGAGTGGTTTTTAATAGGTTAACCCTATCAAGGGCTTCCAATAGCTCAGCATAAACAAAGGTTAATGATGTCAGCATTCCAGAAATTATGCCACAGACAATGGGAGAGTTATCTTTGGCAAATGAGGCTTTTAAGGTTTGCCCAGAGAAAAACTACCAGAGTACTAACCCCGCTTTATAAGTAACACTGCCCTGCACTATTGCCTGCTGATCAAGAATTATTTGAAGCACAACTAAACATTCTGTACATACTGTAACAATGCAACACAAATTCCACAGCTTCCCCAGTGAATATTCCCACCAAAAGCATTTAACCTAAATTCAATCAAATATTTAGATCTAATTTCCAGACTAAGAGAAACATGGAGAAAAGAGGAATAAGTTGAACTAGGGTGTCCAAGGGAGAGAATATAGTCATAGGTTCTTATTTTCTGTTTCTGGTTGGGCCAGTAAAGCCCCTTTCTCATAAAGTTTTTCCACTTGTCACTAAAGACAGAAACTAAAAACCATGGCTTCAGGCTGCCAGAAGCTTAAAACAAACAAACAAAAATACCCAGAACAACAACAACAACAACAAGATAAGATAGGTTGGACAAGCTTGATCAAATATATCATTTTGTGACTGATTTTTAAATAATATGCTTTTGGGGTTTTGTTTGTTTGTTTGAGACGGAGTTTTGCTCTGTCGCCCAGGCTGGAGTGCGGTCGTGTGATCCTGGCTCACTGCAACCTCTGCCTCACAGTTTCAAGTGATTCTCCTGCCTCAGCCTCCCAAGTAGCTGGGACTACAGGTGCCTGCCACCATGCCCAGCTAATTTTTGTATTTTTAATAGAGATGGGGTTTCACCATATTGGCCAGGCTGGTCTCAAACTCCTAACCTTGTGACCCACCCGCCTCAGTGTCCTACAGTGCTGGGATTACAGGTGTGAGCCACCGTTCCTGGCCAATAATATTCTTTTTTATAGCTTCAACTTTTATTTTCGATTCAGGAGGTACACACGAAGATTTGTTAAATGGGCATATTGTGTGATGCTGAGGTTTGTGAGCGTAATACCCAATCACTAGTTTTTCAACGCATACCTCTCCCTCCTTCCACTCTCTAGAAGTTCCCAGTGTGGACTCAATGTTTAGCTGATTTATAAGTGAGAACATGTGGTATTTGGTTTCCGATTTTGCTTTAATTCACTTAGGATTCTGGCCTCCAGTTCCTTCCATTTTGCCGCAAAGGACACGATTTCATTCTTTTTATAGCTGTGTTGTATTCCATGGGGTATATATACCACATTTCCTTTATTCAGTCTACTACTGATTGGAACCTAGGTTGATTCCATGTCTTTGCTATTGTGAATAGCACAACAATGAACATGAAAATGCATGTGTCTTTTTCGTGGAATTATTTATTTTCCTTCGGGTATATACCCGGTAATGGGATTACTGTGTCAAATGGTAGCTTTTCTGAAGTTCTTTGAGAGATTGCCAAATTGCTTTCCAAAGTTGCTGAACCATTTACATTCCCACCACCCATGAATAAGCATTCCCTTTTTTCCATAGTCTGACCGAGATCTGTTATTTTTTTGACTTTTTAGTAATAGCCATTCTGACTGGTGTGAGACAGTACCTCATTACATTTTGATTTGAATCTTATATTTAGTGATGTTGGGCATTTTTTATATGTCTTTTGGCTGCTTGTATGTCTTCTTTTTTCCTTTTTTCTTTTTAACTTTTATTTTAGGTTCAGGGGTAAATGTGCAGGTTTGTTATATAGGTAAACTGTGTGTCACAAGGGTTTTGTGTACAGATTATTTCATCACTCAGATACTAAGCATTGAACCTAGTGGTTATTTTTTTCTGATCCTCTCCCTCCTCAAGTAGGCCCAATATCTGTTGTTAACCTTGTTTGTTTCCATATGTACACAATGTTTAGCTCACACTTACAAGTGAGAGCATGCAGTATTTGGTTTTCTGTTCCTGTGTTAGTTCACTTAGGATAATGGCCTTCAATTCTATCCATGTTCTGCAAAGGAAATGATCTTGTCCTTTTTATGGCTGCATAGTATTGCATGATGCATATACACCACATTTTTTAAATCCAGCTTATCACTGATTAGCATTTAGATTGATTCTATATCTTTGCTATTGTGAATAGTGCTGTGACGGACATACACATGCATATGTCTTTATGGTAGAATAATTTATATCCTTGTTGGTATATACCCAATAATGGGATTGCAGGTAAAATGGTAGTTCTGTGCTTAGCTCTTTGAGGAATAGTCACATTGCTTTCTAAAATGGCTAATTTACACTCCTACCAACAGTGTACAAGCATTCCTGTTCCTCCAAAACTTTGCCAGCACCTATTTATTTTTACTTTTTAATATCCATTCTGACTGGTGTGAGATGGTATCACATTGTGGTTTTGATTTGCATTTCTCTAATGATCAGTGATATTGAGCTTTTTTCTTAGGATTGTTGGCCACATGTATGTGTTCTTTTGAAAAATGTCTGTTCATGTACTTTGCCCACGTTTTAATGGGGTCGTTTTTCTCATGTAAATTTGTTTAAGTTCCTTATAGATTCTAGATATTAGACCTTTGTTGGAGGCGGAGTTTGCAAAAATTTTCTCCCATTCTGTATGTTGTCTGTTTACTCTGTTGATAGTTTCTTTTACTGTGCAGAAGCTCTTTAGTTTAATTAGGTCCCATTTGTCAATTTTTGTTTTAGTTGCAATTGCTTTTGGCATTTTCATCATGAAATTTTTGCACAGTCCTATGTCAAGAATGTATTTCCTAGATTAGCTCCCAGAGTTTTTAGAGGGCTAAGTTTTACATTTAAGTCTTTAATCTATTTGAGTTGACTTTTGAATGTATGTTGTAAGGAAGGGGTCCATTTTTAATCTTCTGCATATGGCTAGCTAGTTATCCCAACACCATTTATTGAATACAGAGTCCTTTCCTCATTGCTTGTTTTTGTCAGCTTTGTCAAAGATCAGATAATTTTAGGTGTGTGACATTATTTCAGTGCTCTATTCTGTTTCATTGTCTATGTGTCTGTTCATGTACCAGTACCATGCTGTTTTGGTTACTGTAGCCTTGTAGTATAGTTTCAAGTTGGGTAATGTGATACCTCCAGCTCTGTTCTTTTTGCTAAGGATTGCCTTGCTTATTTGGATCCATGTGAATTTTAAAATAATTTTTTCTAATTCTGTGGAGGGTGTCATTGGTAGTATGATAGGAATAGCAGGGAATCTGTAAATTGCTTTGGGCAGTATGGCCATTTTAAAAACATTGATTCTTCCTATCCATGAATGTGGAATGTTTTTCCATTTGTTTGTGTCATCTCTGATTTCCTTGAGCAGCATTTTGTAATTCTCATCATAGAAATCTTTCACCTCCCTGGTTAGCTATATTCCTAGATATTTTATTCTTTTCTTTTTTTTTTGAGAAGTGTCTGTTCATGTTCTGTGTTCATTCCTTAGTGGGGTTATTTGTTTTTTGCTTGTTTGTACATGTTCTTTATAGATTTTGGATATTAGACCTTTTTTGAATACATAGTTGGCAAATATTTTCCCCTATTCTGTAGGTTGTCTCTTTATTGATATTTTCTTTTATTGTATAGAAACTTTTTAGTTAATTCTTAATAACTATTCATAAAACTCTACTGGCAATAATATATAGGATAGTATAATAGAATTACTATTTCTACTTTGTTAAAGAACATTTTAACAGACTGCCCAGTGAAGCAAATGGTGAATAAAGAAATGTGCTTTTAAAGTACTTTCAACATTTAATTCCTGCTCCCAATGAGGTTCTTGCTAGTGTTCACTCTACTCTGAAAGTTTCACATTAAGAAGGTACAATATGCTTGGGGACATCCCCAACACTCAGCTCCAGCTGCCTCTAAGGATACCAAAAACATCTGGAGAGCTCTCTCCCAGACATCAGCTATGTTTACTGGCCCCAAGCAAGACGCAGTGGCTCAAGCCTGTAGTCCCAGCACTTTGGGAGGCTAAGGTGGCTGGATCACCTGAGGTCAGGAGTTTGAGACCAGCCTGGCCAGCATGGTGAAACCCCATCTCTAATAAAAATTTTTTTAAAAAATTAGGGGGTATGGTGGCAGGCGCCTCTAATCTAAGCTACTCGGGAGGCTGAGGCAGGAGAATTGCTTGAATTCAACGGGAGGAGGTTGCAGTGAGCCAAGAATGCGCCATTGTACTCTATCCTGGGCAACAGGAGTGGAATTCTGTCTTACAAACAAAAAAAACATTGACTGGCCCCAATAACGTATGACTACATTTCCAGGATATCTGCAAACAGGCTTATTTGGTCTTCTGGCTAAATTACTACTCATAATTTTTTCTCTATCATATTCTAAACTTACTGCCTATTTGTTAAAGAGACTGAGGAAAATTGCAGGAGGCATGATTACTGACAGGAAAAAGGGTTTTGTGGGTTCCGTGCTGTGCAGCTCATCAGAAGTAGGCCTACTCTGGAGCTAGTACAGAAAGTGAGTTCTGCAGAGCTCAGGTCACCATCAGACTACCACATAATGTCAGAGAGACAATAAGAAACCCCTGTCTCTTCTTGGGGGCTTATTAGGATTACTTCAATCCTTCATTTTTCTTTTTTCCATGTCTTTCTTTTATACTACTTTGTTCCATGCAAGGTCTTTCTGAAAGGACTCTTGAATAAATAGAACAGAAAAGGGAAAATAAAATGCTGCATAGAAAACCCAGGGGATCTCTCCAGCTCTCTCTTATTTTTGCTTTCTTCTATATCTTTATTTTTCATCGATTCTAGCATGTTTGGAAAAAATGCATTGGACTTCAAATTTATGAGAAAAAATAAATATGCTGTAAATAATCCTTCCTTTCCTCTTAAAAAAAAAAAATCCCAGTATCTTATCGTACTAACAGAACATGACCAGCTCTATGAAGTCAATCAACTATAAGAAACAGTATAATATAATTTGCAATGCCTTTCAGAACATTAATATAAGTGGCATGAAATAATGATTTAATATTATAGAGCACTTCATTTTATCAACAAAAGTACCCATGCAGCCAGCAATGCTAACAAATGTGCACACTCAATTCAAATCTCACCAACCTGACATGTTTTTCATTATTATAATGTCAACTTCTCAAGAGCAGAATGGATAAAATGAACGCTGCCTCCAATTCATGAGTGTTTGAGGGTGGCCATCTTTCTTTCTACGCTGCCTGTGTGAAAGGCATTAATGACCCTACCAGCCTCTGCTGCTTTTGGCTTTGTTCTGATATGTGTCTCCAGCAGATGCAAAGAACAGCTGGATCTTTTCCTTGCATTGTCTCTTTCACCTTGGAGAAGAACTTCCATTAGCTTTCTGATCCTAAGCCTAGGAATACATACATTCACTTCCAAAATGTACTCAAAGCCTCAAAATGTATGTCTCAACCTAATTCCCTTTTTCATGAATTTTTTCTTTTTAATGTTCTAAGGACCTCAAACACCAAAAGTGTATCCAGTATTGTACTTTACATTAACAATCTTGTTCACATTCACAATACAGTCTTTCAATCCAGAAAAATGGGAGGAAGTCATTTTATTGTAGAATGCACTTGCATGCTACCTCTCTCAGTGATGAGAGAGGTGATTTTGCTACCAATTTCAGAGTGACTGCTACAATATTATGTTAGACTTCCCAGAACAATATTTATATAAAATACCTTACCCCATTATCAGCTTCTCTGTCAATTAGATTGGGGATTATGCATATGGTCACTATGTTTAAATAAGCCCCTGTACCACCTTGATTATTCATATGCCCCAGCAGGGTCCTATATATTCCCAGTGCTATATATTCATTGCTGCCTGAGGAGAGAAGAATAGAAATTAACATACCATTCCTCCAATTGCAAATAAAGGGAAAGTGATACCAAGAAAACACATGTACGAGATAATGATAGTTTTATTTTTAGTGCAGGGGAATTAGTTTTTATCAGATTAGCAAAATTATGTGTGTGCCTTTCATATATATATATATATTATTATATATAAAAAATATATATAGGCTGGGTACAGAAGCTCACACCTGTAATCTGAGCATTTTGGAAAGCCAAGGCGGGTGGATCACTTGAGCCCAGGAGTTCAAGATCAGCCTGGGCAACATGATGCAACTCCATATCTGAAAAAGAAAAAAAAAATCATCCAAGCATTTTGGTGTGCACCTGTAGTCCCAGCTACTCAGGAGTCTGAGGCAGGATCATTTGAGCCCAGGAGGTCGAGGCTGCCATGAGTTCTGATCTCTCCATTGCACTGCAGCCTGGGTAATAGGGCAAGACCTTACCTAAAAAAACAGAATATGTATATATTAGTACATATTCTATATATACTATATATAAAATCTTAGTGTCCAATCTAGCACATCCTTGGGAATAAGATAGGTAATGTAAACAAGCTAAAGTTAATACTAAAGGGCTAGAGAACTAATTAGAACAAAAGACACCAAGAGGGTAGGTAAATTTCAGCCCAATAGGATTGTGACCAGTATACCAGTGAATGGAAAGGATATGACCAAAGAAAAAGTGTGTAATAGTTTTTTGACTCAAGTGAGTTTAAAATTATAAACTACTGATGCCTATCCAAGTGATTAAACATCAAATGGAAGGTAGGGTTCAAATCTCTGAGGAATAGGAATTCCCAAAAGAAAGGGGATTCAACGCTATTCAGCATCCTAGTCAGAAGACAAATTCGGCACCAGGGAACTGGACAGTCGGGCAAACTGATGATTCACAGGGTCCCTGATCACACTGACAATGAGCAGTAAGGATTTCCAGAAAGTACCTGCTATGGGAGAAGAAGCCCTATAGACTGTCAGACCCAGATGTTGATGATTCCTCAGCCACATTGCATCTGGGGAAGTAGATTTTAATCACTTTCAGCTGTGAGAACTCTTGGAGGAGATAAAAACATGCAGGATCTGAAGAAATGAGAGTAAAATAGTAAGATGACAGGAATAATGGTGGATATTTCAATGCAGCACACCCAGACACATTTTTTTTCCCTTCAAATAGGGCACACCTGTAGTCCTAAGTAGTTGGAACTATGCAATTACTTGGAAAGCTGAGATGGGAGGATCACTTGAGCCCAGGAGTTTGAGGCTACATCAAGCTGTAATTATGCCATTGCACTCCACCCTGGGTGACAGACACAAATCCTGTCTCAAAAAAAAAAAAAAAAAAAAAAAAGGCTTCCCTTCAAATTACTTCTGATAAAAATCAATAGGAAAACAATCTGGTGATCAGACAGGGTCAAGGGTCTTCTCTGAGCATTTTGAATATTTCTGACTTTATGTCAAAAAATACCCATAGCAAATCCTGCTTGTCTTGAAGTTCACATAACAGTAGTCCAAGTGGAGACGCCCTTAGTCAATTAAGTAAAAGGCCACCGAGTAAAAGGTCACAACCTTTTATTTTTCAGTTGTATTGACATATACTGGGCCTTCAATAACTTAAAAAAGCAAAAGTATATCTGGGCAAAGGAATCCTAGGAAAATTAATTGATTTCTTGTTGTCATATGGCAATATGAAAACCTGTTAAATTCTGAACAAAAATTACATAAGAAAGAGAAACATTCCCCCATTCTGTTATAGCATTTCACAATGGTTGCAAATAATTAACTAGGAGAGAATTAAAGGAAAACACTTACAACCCAAGGGAGTGTCGAGTGATTCAATGGGATCTGTGTAACTGAGAAGAAAAACAAGCATCTTGAGAAAAGTTGTATAGAGCCACTGTACTTAGCCTCCGACTGAGTAAGTCGGGATAACACACCAGTCCTCCAACGGCAAATGAAGGTGAGCATGTACTAGGGCTCAAGGTCTGTACTGCTGAGGAATTCTGTATGCTTTTCATCAAGCATGGAAATGTTAGGCAAAGAAATGAGTGAAGAAAATACTTGATGAGATTCATTCTTGAAATAATGAAAACAAAGACCAATGAGGTTCTCAGTTGCCATCTCAACAATGGAGTCAAAAATTAGGGACAATGCTGTAAGAACCATGTAGGGTATTTTAGTATATGTGACTGCCTCATATTTTTAATTTTTATTTTCTTGGGCTGTTCTCTCAGACAATCACAGTTGGATACCTGTACAAATGGTTGTTTCTAGAAGAAGCAGGAAACTCTTTTTCTACATTTAATATCCTGGAATGCAGAGCTCCCAAAAGAAAGAGTGTGTAGCAGCAGGTTTAAATAATAAGTCAACAAACAAATAATTGTTAACCTTTAGAGTATTTGCTAAGTATCAGGCACTATTCCAAGAGTTCTATAGATGGATATAGATGTAAGATATTGAAATGTATATGGATGGGAATGGGGGTTGAGAGATTCAGAAAAAGATGTACAAAGTCAAAGAAAAGGAACAAGTAACTGCAGCTGCTACTGCATGCCCTAAAGAGGAGAGGCTAGCAGAGGCAACTCACCTTGATGGAAAAGTGGTCTGAATCTTAACCATGTAAGTGATTTCCCAGTATTTGTAAATAGAACTCTTATAGTGCACTCATGTTCAGGGAAAGGGCTTGAATTTGTGACTAACTGTGATTAACTTCCAGGTACTGGACCCCAAATCAGCAAGATTCCTAAAGCTGTAAGAGCGTCTGGCCTCTCTGATTCCCACATGGAGAGGTTGAATTGCCCCAAAACTTGCCACTGTCTTTCAGAGAAGACACGGACACAAGGAATCCTATAGCTGAACCAAGTAAGTAGACCTGCATTTCTTGTACTATGGAACAAAAATCAAATACATCACAATGATCTGTAACCCTTTTTCTTTTTGTCTTTTGCAACTTAAGTGCCCAGAATTGAATCATGGCAGATTGTCTTGACTGGCCCAAGGAAGGCTTTTGCTTTATTCTATTTTATTGCATTGCATTTTGCTTTACTTTTTTGTATACCTCTCCATCATTCTCCTTTCTTTTCTTTTTTTTTTTTTTTTCTTGATTAGGAGTCTCACTCAGTCACCAGGCTGGAGTGCAGTGGTGTGATCTCGGCTCACTGCAACCTCCATCTTCCGGGTTCAAGCGACTCTCCTGCCTCAGCCTCCTGAGCAGCTGGGACTACAGGTATGTGCCACAATGCCCAGTTAATTTTTGTATTTTTAGTAGAGACAGGGTTTCCCCGTGTTGGCCAGTGTGGTCTCGATCTTATGACTTCGTGATCTGCCAGCCTCAGCCTCCCAAAGTGCTGGGATTACAGGCGTAAGACACTGTGCCTGGCCTCCACCACTCTTTTCATACTAGCTCATTCTCCTCTTATTAGGGGCACTCGGTTCTATATATTTAATGCATGTATTTTTAACCTGCCTTTCATATCTTTATTTAAGTAGATGTTACATCATATATACATAGTATATATTATAGCAATTATATATGTTTTTGTTTTTTATTTTATAATTTGTTTAAATAATATTGTATGATAAATCTTTTTCCCGCATTTTATTTGACTTAACTGTATCTTTGAGAACTTCCACACTGTAGTGTACAAAGTTAGTTCATATTTCTGAACTCTGAAGCTCATTCTGTCCCGTGCACACGCCACGTTTTACCTTTCCATTCACTTTTGGCAGACACTTAATTTTGTCATAACTTTATTTTGTTTTAAGAAAGAAAATTCTTGAGAGGGCAGTAAAAAGTCGACTTTTATGAATTATAGGGTCATTTCTGAAAGTGATAAGAAGCCTCTAATACTCTCCTTTGGAAAATTATCCCAGTTGTCAGTGGCTGCATTTTCCAAAATGAATTCTGCAAAAATTTGTTCTGTAAAAATAAGTAAAAATAAGTAAATATTAAGACAAATAAGAGTTTCTGCATTCAGGTAGATTTGGCAACAAGAGAGCTGAAAAAGCTAAATACTTTTTTTATTATAGGCTTTCTCTGGGCATTTAATATCTAAGTGAGCATGTGACTTTTCAAAGATAAAGAGTAATGAGATAAACTATTGCCTAAACCCAATCCTTATTAACCAGAGGAACTGGTGTTCCTTAGACCACTATTTTTATTGTTGTTATCATTCCTTTACTTGTTCCAGGAACATAGTGATAGTATTAGAGCAAATGAGATTTCCATCAAAATAAATTGAGCCTTGAAAGTTAAAAGTGTTCTTTTTAAGAAGAAGTTATTTTTCTTAGATTTTTATAATCATTTAGATTTTTTCAATATGATGCATTTTATGATTTCTTGATTTTTGTCTTTTTCCAATAGATTAAATAACAAATTTCTGCATAAAACCACATTTAGAAGAATCTATGACTGGTTGATTACTAAACAGTGACTTATCCCTGGAAACTCATCATGCCTGGTTGAAATCTACCAATATAGGCAAGAGTTTAATCTGCTGCAAATGGTAAACCAAGGAAGTAGACTTGGAGTTTGGTAGTGAGAAGAACAGAATTCTCTATGAGCTTGTCAGCAAGGCCCAGGGCACTGCTGTTGCCTGAAATGGCTCTGAAGATGCTGGCCACAAAAGTTCTATTAATCAGCACCTGCAGAGCGAGCACTCTCATCTAACTGAGTTCAGGGTCAGCAAACTGGATTCAGTATGTTCAATCTAAAAATACAAGCCATTGTTAAAAGGCAGTGCATTGTTAATAAACAGGAGAACAATTGTCTGAGATCCTTCAAAAACTAGGTTTTTGTGTTTTTGGTCTACTCTAAACAAAACTGGAAATTAAACTTTAGGCAAGAAATTGGGAACCATTATTTACCATATTATACTCAAACTTGAAATTTGCAATTTAATAAGCAAAGGATGGTTGCATGCATGTTGTGAAAGCAAGAAATGATTCCAAGTGAAAGGCTATACATTAATTTATTTCATCTTTATCATTTATTTCTGTGAACTGCTAAAGCTATGCTTTATTTATTGCAGTTCATCCATATATAATTCTCCGTAGTTTAGAAAACTGCATCTAACATTTTCACCCCAACTTTATAAATTGCATTGATTTATTTCTGTCTCGTAAGCCTAAAACCATTTATTACAACAACAAAACATCCTCCTATTCTGATGTTCCAGGAACAAAGTCTACCCGCTTACTGTGTAGGGAGCATTGACAGATGGCCAAATGGGGTGATAGCTTTGATTTTAATGTGTCTTAAGAGAGTAAATGAAGCAAAGGCAATCTTCATCTCCTGTGAAAAGTTGGATTTTTGTGTGGCTTGTCGGCAACACTGAGGTGCAATTCTCACAGCACTTCATTGATTTTCCACTCAACCATGACCATTCAAACGGCAAAAAGCCGGGTCCAAGAATTTTTAAAGCATTTTTTTCCTGTTTATCTGTAAGAGTACAAACAAAATTGACTCTACTTGCTTCACTGATACTCAGTGGTTTGCTGGTGCAAAGTCTTCATGAGTTTCACAGGTTATGAATTTTTAATTTTACATAAAATGAAGTGGTTTTGTTGAGAGAATCATTAACATCATAAAGACCGTAAGAATAAAAATTCTTCACATCTCCCCACCTGTGATTTTAGCATATATCATGGATGACAAAGCACTCTGCATTGCTTGCTTTAAACTCTGAAAGGGGACAGACTTCAACAGCAGGACATGAAATAATGCTTGTAATAGAGCAACAAAGTCTCCTTGCTGTCGGATGGCGTGGTATTCCGTACTGGGCCTCAAACCCCAATTTAACTTTAAATACAAAGCACCATTTAAATATAAAGATTAACTTCTTCATCTTCTGTGAGAGCATAAAAGCTTGAACAAGAATTTGCTGAGGGAAGATGTAATAGCTAAGCTCTACAGAAATTTTAGCAACTAGAATAGCATTTAAACAAGTGGAAGCCTGACGTTACCAGCCTTGTGTACTGCAAATTTGGGTAGAATTGTACTTCTGTGGCAGTACAAATGTCAGCCATAAAAAATTGTCCAGTAATTTAGTTGGTGTATTTGTTTCGTTATTTAGTTGGTGTGTTTGTGTTTGTATTTCACCTTACAGTATGATAAAATAAAACAAGAACAGGCTCTGGAGGTGAAAAGACCTGAATTCATGTCCAGCTTCTGCCTTTCTCCTCCTCTGTAAAATTGGAAACTTCCTTTGCCAGTTGGGAACTTAGCCCCTTCAGTCTATGTTTCGGCGTCTATGTAATAAAATGGTAATATTTCACAAGTTCCACTCATTAGATTTTCTGTGAAATAACTAGTAGTGTCTGACATTCAGTACATTTTAGTTCACTTAGCACACGTGGCTAATGTGATACAAGGAAGTTTCTATTTAAAATCCATTTGTTAGGAGCATGAAATGCACACTCTTGATGTTCAGAAGAGAAGGCTCCTTCCATGCAACACAAAGCTCCCAGCACCGGTACACACCGGTACTCCCTAGACAAAATGACTGTCAAGTTCGCTACCCTTACAGAGTTAGACAATCAAGGCAACATCCCAGGCACTCAATAGCCTACTGTGTCACATTTGACTGACAGGGCGATGGCGTGGGGACGTCCTCCATGTACGTTTCATCTTCTAGCCTCAGCAGGTCTGAGTTCACTCAGGTGTGCTGCTAATGCGGGCGACAGGAAATGAAAACTCCAGCATGCAGTGCATGGAAGACAGTGTCTGCTCACTTGCAAGTGAAGACTGAGTGCCCACGAATGGAGATGCAAACGTTGACAAGATAATGGCAAGTGTTTAGAAAATGAAAAAACATTCCAGCCAGCCAGCCTAAAAGAAGGAAAGCCCAGAGTCATTCTTCTCTGCATTCATTCTGGCTAGCCTCCAAAAACATCTATTTTTCTTTTTTTCTGTAGCCTTACCAAGCACCTAATTGCCCTGACCTTGACCATGAAGCAGTCACTCCTTACTCTTTTAAAGGAAAGAGGGCACTTGAGCTATATATATATATTTTTTTGTTGGAGACAGTGTCCTGCTCTGTCACCCAGGCTGGAGTGCAGTGGCATGATCTCAGCTCACTACAGCCTCGACTTCCCAGGCCCAAACAATCCTCCCTCCTCAGCCTCCAGAGTAGCTGGGACCACAGGCACATGCCACCACACTTGGCTAATTTTTCTACCTTTTTTAGAAGTGGGGTCTCACTAGGTTGCTCAGGCTTATCCTGAACTCCTGGGCTCAAGGGATCCTCGCACCTCAGCCTCCCAAAGTGCCAGGGTTGCAGGCATAAGCTACTGTGCTCTGCCAGGCACTGGAGCTAATACGCTGTAGTCAAGCATGAACTTTTTCTCCTTTCCCCTAGTATGAAGGCTACATTAAAGTAAGCAAGCTAATGAGTAAGCACCCTGGGCAAGTCCCTTATTCAGGACTTTAATTTGTTCCCTAGACTAAAAAGTGCAAGACAGAAAGAACCCATCCCCAACCTGGTGTCGAGATAACCACGTGGTATATTTCTCCTACCATTCCTTTCAGAGTGAAACGGGGATGCCTATCTGATTGGTCCTTGAGACAACAGGCATAAGCTGGCACCGCCCTGGGCAAACCAGGACATGTAGCCAACTTACCCCTTGCCTATCCTGAAGGCAAAGGATCAAGCACTTGACTCTGGCTTTAGGCACATAGACTGTGTTAAATTAACAGAGAAGTTTGGCCAAAATCAAATGTTTTTAAAGATCAGAATGTGGGAAGGAGGATATTATAACATGATTAGCTGCTCCATAATTAGTCTAACATTTACTCTTTCCGCATTTGACCATGAGATCAAATAGACAGCTGACCTTGAATAACCACAGGAAAATCAATCAAACATTATCAGCCTAAAACTAGACCCATGACTGAATTCCCCAAACCAGTTTCTCCTCCTGTCCTGCCCTGAATTTAGGAACAACAGGCACTCAAGATGGAAACTGAGTATCCATCCAAGAGAGCTGCTCCTTCTCCCATGTTATATGGCCAGCCACACCAAGTGATTTCCTCCCTTGCACATTTTGATTCCTTTCCATTTGCCATAGGCTTGGTTTAATCCATCAGCTTTTCCTACTTCTACTGTTTTTCTATAGCCACTGTAACAAATTGCCACACAATTGGTGGCTTAAAATCGCACACTGTTTTATGAAAGCAAAAAACAGCATTCCCTGTTTTAGGGTTCTGGAGGACAGAAGTCTGAAATTAGCTTCACTGGGCCAAAATCCAGGTGTCATCAGGACTCCTCTCCTTCCAGCCTCTGTGGGCTTCCGGCATTCTTTGGCTTGTGGCCACATCACTCTCATTTCTGCTTCTGCAGTCACATTGTCTTCTGCCCTTCCATGTGTTTCCACCTCCCTCTGCCTCTTTCCTATAAGAACATTTTTGATTATACTTAGGTCCTATCCAGATAATCCAGGATAATGCCCCCATCTCAAGATCCTTAATTTAATCATATCTGCAATGCCTTTGCCATAGGAAGTGTTGTGAGTTGTATTGCATCTCCCTAAAATTCGTATGTTGAAGTCCTAAGCCTAGATGCCTCAGAATGTGTCCTTATTTGGAGACAGGGTATTCACAGAAGTAAGAAAATTCAAATGAGGTCATTAGAGTGACCCTAATCCAAGGGCCACTCTATGTGCAAATTTCCCCTTTTTATAAGGACTTGTGTCTCTATAAAAACTTACACATAGAGACATTCATAAAAGGAAGATGCTGTGAAGAGACATAGGGAGAAGATGGCCACTTACAAGCCAAGAAGAGAGGCCAGGAATAGATCCTCCCTGTTAACACCTTGATGTTAACCTTCAGCCTCCAAAGCTGTGAGACAATACGTTTCTGTTTTTCAATCCCCACAGTGTGTGGCACATTGCTCCAGCCACTGCAGCATGCTAATGTCTAAGGTCACATTTACAGGTTCCAGGGATTCAGACCTACATCTTTGAGGCCATTATCCAGCTTCCTACACTACCTCAGCATGTCCAACATCTCCTTGTCACCAGGTTCTCCTCTTCAAGTTCCTTCTCCATCTCACTCCCAATCCTGAGATGCAAATGAGTATGTCTCTCCCTTGCTGCAAACCCTTTACCCCCTGGCTAGAGTTTCACACCTTCTGACTTCCTCCTCATACACTGGCTAATGGAGCCTCTGCACCACCTGCCCTTCCATGTCTCTGTCTTCATACTTTCTGTCTCTTCTGCCTTGGAAACTGCTCTTCTTTGCAACACCTCAGGACTTCTTCAAGAAATCTCTCCTTGACACCTCCCTCACCTCCCAGCAGGGCAGTGGCCTGAGCTTTAGTGCTCTGCTCTTGCCATCTTGAAATCCTTACTAACTTTTGAGTGGAAGTCTCACATATTTATTTTTTTTACTGGGCTGTTATTTATGTAGCCAGTCCTGCCTCTCATCATGGTAAGTTTCTCCCGTGTCAGTGGGTTAACAGAAAGATCTCTCTTCAAAAGTTTCTTCAGAAACCTTCATCCAGGAAGGCTGGTGAGAAGGAACTGGTTCAGCCTGGGATTTTACAGCAGGATTGTTCCAGTAAAAGAAGCTGTGCTTCTGTAGTGTGAATCCAAGATCAGAGAACACTTTCATGGGTGGGTGTTCTGTGACTTAGAATACTGGCACCTAAGGAGAAGGAAGTGGTCAGTTAATGGTTGGTCCTAGGGAATTTTTGAAGACACATCCACATGTGTCTGAACATTGCAGATGCTTAACCTGCCAAGACAAGAGGCAAGGGGAAATTAATGTTGGAGAGAGAAGAGTCCAACAGACAGATCAGATCTATGTCAAGAGTTAAGGCCTCACTGACAGATCTTCAAATTTTAGGTCATTTTGTTCATAAGACACAGTCTGTTTTCCTTGCATGGGCCCAGGTAAATAAAAGTTCTGTCTTTATCTTAGCCACTTTGTACCTCCCGTCCAGCGCTATGAAGCAGCCCTTCCAATCTCTCCTCCCTGAGAATGTGAACCCTCAGAGTGTCCCCATTTGTGGCCTAGCTCCATCTCAGAATCATAGGTTGGGAGAACCATCATCATGTGGATGCTTCTCAGGGAGCTCCAGCAACAATCTCTGCTCCCATAGAGCTTATATTGTGATGGCCGAGGAAGCCATTTAAAAAGTAAATAAGCATAACATGTACCTGTGGTAATGAACACTGTAAGGGAAAGTAATTCAGGAAGGGCAGATATGCAGTTTTGGGGAGGATGAATTTGGGAGGATCCAGGAAGGTCTCATTGAAAAGATTCCATTTAAGCAAGGACCTTAAGTAGGTGACTATCAGGTCATATCATTATGACCTTTTATATTTCTGTACCATGATGGACTTGACATCCCAGGACTTTGAGCACCACAATCAATGTATGCCGGGAGCAAAGCTCTCCTTTTTCATAGTCAAAGGGGGACAGAAAAATCAACATAAAGACTAAGATGCTTACCATGCATACAAAATTATGGTTGAGAGCTTAAAAAGTTACAACTCTGGGGTTTTTTAGATCAATATTCTACATGAGATCCAAATAGGTTTTTTTTTACAAAAAAAAATTTCCACAAGTAATTATTATGATCAATTTCCACAGAAATGTGTTAAGAATATAACATAATTTGCAGGTCAAAATGGTCATTTTTTTACACTATGATTCTAAGAACAAGAAAAAGTTATGGGCTAAAAGATGGTCCCAGGGATAAACCCCTTTTAATGAAGATCTAGCTACATTAAAATTTAGACTTTCTAAAGCATAATGTCTCCATGCAGGATCTTGGGATCTTTAGCTTTCACAAATTGTGTAAGATGCTTGGATAGGTGGCCACATTCGACAGCTGTAGAGATGTAAGTTCAATGGATGTCTCCACTTTTTGAAAGTTCTTTAGAACTTTTTCTTTAATATATAATTATTTTGCATGGGGTCAGCATGAGTCAATTGTGTCCTGGCAGATTAAGTGTTAATGTCAAACAGGAAAAACAAAACTTTGTCTGCCTGTTCTACCCAACGTGAGTGTGTGCATGTGCCTACATGTTCACTGTCTCTCTCATCTTATACCTTTATCATTTAAAACTAGCTTTGAGTGACTTAGAACAACGGTTTTCAAGCTATGTTCACCAGAGTTTCTGAATCCACAAAGATTCTTTAGGACACACTGTGGAAGTGAGGGTGATATCACATAGCAAAGTACCAGTCCCTACTCTGATTTTAATGATACTCACTTTTACCAGAGTCATAATTAAATTTAAACATACAGTTTCAATACAAAAGAAGATTCTTGGGTGGAGGCTCATCATGGCAGACGGGAGGCAGGACTAGATTGCAGCTCCAGACAGAGTAGCGTGGCGGGGAGGGGCTTGCATTATGAATTTTATCTCCAGATCTACTGCAATAACGAACCAGCTATCCTGAGAAGATTCACAGACCCTCTGAAGGAATCAGGCTGCTCCTTCAGGACCCAGAAGACACCCCAAATACTGTGAGTGCCCCAACTGAGGAAGTGGGAAATGGAGATACTCCTCCCCTGAACACACACCCCCCACTAGAGAAGCTGAAGATCTGTTTGTGGGAGAAGTCTCCAACTTAACTTGGAGCTGAGTCAATTTCGAGAGCCAAGTGAAATACAGGGGTAGAGGAAGCAGCAGAAAGGCCCTGGGAGCTTGCTGGATCCCCTAGCAGGTCATTCCTGCCTGGCACCACAGGGATCCAAGGGGAGAGGAGCAGAGGGTGAAACTCCACAGGGAGAAGGAAATCTAAAGCTGAACTTTGTAATAATTTGAACAGGTTAAGAAGCCTCCTGACCAGAACCTGGGAGAGGGCTCAAATCCAGTGTGCAGACTCCACAGGTAGGGGAGAACCAAGCCCCTTTCTTTTGCAGCTGGGAGGCGAGTAGCCTGGGGCAGGTTTTCAAGCCAGTGTAGCTCTCCGTTTGGAAATGGACTGGGAGTTTTTGAGGGGGGAGTGAGACTGACCCTTCAGTTTGCATGGGAGCTGGGTGAGGACTGTGACTGCCAGCTGTCCCCCACTTCCCTGACAACTTGTATGACTCAGCAGAGGCAGCCATAATCCTCCTAGATAGACAACTTCAGTGACCTGGGAATCTCAACCCCATGCCCCACAGCAGCCATACAAAGACCTGCCCAAGGAGAGTCTGAGCTCAGACATGCCTATCCCCCTCCCCACCTGATGGTCCTTCCCTACCCACGCTGGTAGCAGAAGACAAGGGGCATATAATCCTGGGAGTTTTAGGGCACCACACACCGCCAGTTCCTCCTCATACTACCACAACTGATGTTTTCTGGAAAGCGCCACCTTCTGGCAAGAGACCAATCAGCACAAAAATAGAGCATTCAAGCACCAGAGCTAAGAACACTCATGGAGTTCATTGCACCCCTCGCCACCTCCACCAGAACAGGCACTGCTATCTATGGCTGAAAGACCCATAGATGGTTCACATCACAGGACTCTGTGCAGACAACACGGAGCCAGGTAGACTCGCTGGGTGGCTAGACCCAAAAGAGAGATGACAATCACTGCAGTTCAGCTCACAGAAAGCCACATCCATAGGAAAAGGGGAAGAGTACTACATCAAGGGAACAGCCCACGGGAAAAAAGAATGAACAATAGCCTTCAGCCCTAGACCTCTGCTCTGACAGAGGCTATCCAAATGAGAAGGAACCAGAAAACCAACCCTGGTAATATGAGAAAACAAGGCTCTTCAACACCCCCACAAAAGCACACTCATTCACCAGCAATGGATCCAAACCAATAAGAACTCCCTGATTTACCTAAAAAAGAATTCAGGAGGTTAGTTACTGAGCTAATTGAGGAGGGACCTGAGAAAGGCAAAGCCCAATTAAAGGAAATCCAAAAAATAGGATATAAGAAGTGACGGGAGAAATATTCAAGGAAGTAGATAGCTTAAAGAAAAAACAATAAAAAATTCAGGAAACTTGGGACACACTTTTAGAAATGTAAAATGCTCTGGAAAATCTCAGCAATAGAATTGAACAAGTAGAAGAAAGAAATTCAGAGCTCCAAGACAACGTATTAATCCAATCCAACAAAGACAAAGAAAAAAATAAGAAAATATGAACAAAGCCTCCAAGAAGTCTGAGATTATGTTAAATGACCAAACCTAAAAATAATGGGTGTTCCTGAGGAAGAAGAGAATTCTAAAATCTTGGAAAACATATTTGGGGGAAAATTTGAGGAAAATTTCCCTGGCCTTGCTAGAGACCCAGATATCCAAATATAAGAAGCACAAAGAATACCCAGGAAATTCATCGCA
>CAUYLG010054494.1:0-41393 GCA_963573385.1 Cacajao melanocephalus | reverse complement strand
CTGGCCAACATGGTGAAACCCCATCTCTACTAAAAATACAAAAATTGGCTGGGCATGGTGGCACGCACCTGTAGTCCCAGGTACTTGGGAGGCTGAGGCAGGAGAATAGCTTGAACCAGGGAGGCGGAGGTTGCAGTGAGCCGAGATCAGGCCACTGCACTCCAGCCTGGTGACAAAGTGAGACTTCATCTCAAAAAAAAAAAAAAATATTGTGTAAAATTACCTTCACATGGGCCAGATGCAGTGGCTCACACCTGTAATCCCAGCACTTTGAGAGGCCAAGATGGTGAAACTGTGTCTCTACTAAATACAAAAAGATTAGCTGGGCATGGTGGTGGATGCCTGTAATCCCAGCTACTCAGGAGGCTGAGGCAGGAAAATCTCTTGAACCTGGGAGACGGAGGTTCCAGTGAGCCAAGATCACGCCACTGTACTCCAACTCGAGCAACAGAGCAAGACTCCATCTCAAAAAAAAAAAAAACAAAAAAACCTTCAGGCTATGTGTATAATGTATAAAACATAAATGGACTTTATATTTAGACTTGGTCCCATACCCAAGATACCTTATTATGTATATGAAATATTCCAAAGTTGGAAAAAAACCTGAAATCCAAAACACTTCTGGTCCCAAGCGTTTCAGAAAAAGGATACTCCACCTGTATATTAACATGGAATAGTATGCGGATATCAGAGGCAATCAGAGCAAGCAACAGAATGAGGGCTTATGATGGTTAGATGGGGGAGGAAACTGTGCATGTGGA
The DNA here is from genome assembly GCA_963573385.1 of Cacajao melanocephalus. Classification (NCBI taxonomy): domain Eukaryota; kingdom Metazoa; phylum Chordata; class Mammalia; order Primates; family Pitheciidae; genus Cacajao; species Cacajao melanocephalus. The sequence continues at coordinate 40,632 of CAUYLG010054494.1, read as the reverse complement.
TAAGATACTTGTGTTCCAGTTCTGAACCAAGTGATACCTGATGCCTACAGCTTTGTTACGAGGACATATATTCTGGACAATGTTTGGAGTGAAACTTGTAAACAACTTAATTTGTTGGGAATAATTATAAATGAATGTTAATTTGTTGATCTGTTAATATGAATGGTTTGGATGTGATAAAAAAGAAAGAAAAACTAAAATTCCATTGCACTCTTTTTTTTTGAGTCAGTCGCTCTGTTGCCCAGGCTGGAATGCAGTGGCACGATCTCAGCTCACTGCAACCTCTGCCTCCGAGGTTCAAGCGATTCTCCTGCCTCAGCCTCCCAAGTAGCTGGAACTACAGGTGTACGCCACCATCCCTGACTAATTTTTTTGTATTTTTAGTAGTGACGGGGTTTCACTGTGTTAGCCAGGATGGTCTCGATCTCCTGACCTCGTGATCCACCTGCCTCAGCCTCCCAAAGTCGTGGGATTACAGGCGTGAGCCACCACACCTGGCCCCACTGCACTCTCAAATGAGGTTTTTTCCCCAAAGGCATTTTTGGGAGGATTGGTGGTATGTGGGAGCCTTCCCCTTTAAAGTCTTGAGAGGTGAGGGAAGGGTCTAGACTCTATGTGGGCGGGTTATTTGAATATGCAAGCATTCCCCTCTTGTGAGGGAGACAGGGAATTTGTGTGTGTGTTTTGGGGTGTGGAGGTGTGAAGCGATAGGAGGAGCGAGGATAGGGAACAAGATAAAACTAGGAGGGATAGGGAACAAGATGAAATTAGGTTTCAGTTCTGCCTAAGTGCTTGTTGTTCAGCGAGCTCCCTATGGAACCTTCATTCTGAATTTTGATGTGCTTTAAGTGCTTAGGTTTGTAAAATTGCTGAGCCTCTCTTCCCTTCCCACCCCAGGAAGGAGAAAGAACAGCTATTTCTGACCAATAAAAATTCTACTTCTGTACCAAAAAAGTGTCCTAGCAAGGGGATTCTGAGAGTATTAGCACCTCAATGAAAGTGACAGACAGAGCAGGGCGATGGATCAGCTTGGGGCTGGCAGTTGCCTTCCTGGTTATTTACTTAATGAATGGTTTATTTCCTTAGCCACCTGTTTAACGGGACTGGGATGGAGTTGTCAACTAACAAAGCCCCTGATGGACAGCTTCCCTGCTGTCCTGATGCTGAGAAGATTTCTATCTGCAGACTCTTGCATAGACTCACTCTTGGCTGCTCTCCCTCCCTGGGGTCAAACAATGAGGTCTCAGTGGTGTATTCATAGTCAAAGCCACTTTATCCTCTGGAATCCAGAGTGTCCGCCACAGGGATGCTTTTGTAGGTGGCCCCGTTCTCCCGCCTTCCCCCAAGTCATAGACACCTCTAGACGTAGGACCTGCTTTGCTAGAGTCTAGCTGCGCCCTCTCTAACTTCTCTCCTCCTCCCTCCTCCATTGATAAAAATAGATTTACCTCTCAGTCTTGCTTGTCATTCAGTGATAGCATCACTCATGTTGGTGAGACTCAGTAAGCGTTAGAATTAAATTTATCATCACAGTAATCCTGTGCATTAGGGAAGTCAACACGCTTTCACTCTTACTCTATGCATAAATATCCTAGCTCTGGAATCTGCCGCAAGTTTTGAGAAATGAAGTATAAACTAAAAGGGTTCCTCAAATTTCGTAAAATGGAACAGCACTGTGAAGCCTGGGAAGTCAGCTGTGGGTGTCCTGGTGATGGCTCTGAGCTTGTAACTCAGGCTGATCTTAAAGGCACAAAGAGAAATAGATCGGCCTCAGTGTATTAATCTTGTAGCAAGTACCAGGCAGGAATGTGTTCAAGAGCTGCAGGGTTGCACTGCCCTTAAATGTGGCTGGTGGAAGGGGTCTCTTCAACAATCCATTTCCAGGAACAAAAGGGAAGGAGAGCCTGTAGGTTAAGATATTTAAGAGACACAGCAACCATATACAACATGTAGACTTTGTTTGAATCCTAATTTGAATGGACTGACCAGGAAGTAATTAAACAAATATATATGTGTGTATATAAGTACATATGTGTTTCTATAAAGGAATGAGTTAATTGTTTAGGTATGACAGTGACAATGAGATTATGGTTATGCTTTTTTTTTTTTGAGACAAGGTCTTACTCTGTTGGCCAGGCTGGAGTACAGTGGCTCAATCACCGCTCATTGCAGCCTCAACTAACTCCAGGCTTAAGCGATCCTCCCGCTTCAGCCTCCTGAGCAGTTGGGACTAAAGGCCTGTGCCATCACGCCCAAATAATTTTTATTTTTTTTTATAGAGATGGGGTCTTACTATGTTGCTCAGGCTGGTCTCAAACTCCTGGGCTCAAATGATCTGCCCACTTCAGCTTCCCAAAGTGTTGGTATTAAGGGCATGAGCCACTGCACCTGGCACAATGATGCTTTTTTGTGTTTTTTGAGATGGAGTTTCACTCTTGTTGCCCAGGCTGGAGTGCAGTGGCACAATCTTGGCTCACTGCAACCTCCACTTCTCAGGTTCAAGTGTTTCTCCTGCCTCAGCCTCCCAAGTAGCTGAGATTACAGGCATGCACCACCATGCCTGGCTAATTTTGTATTTTTAGTAGAGATGAGATTTCACCATGTTGGCCAGGCTTGTTTCGAACCCCTGACCTCAGGTGATCCTCCTGCCTTGGCCTCCCAAAGTGTTGGGATTACAGATGTGAGCCACCGTGCCCGGCTGCAATTATGCTTTTTAAAAAGCTGTCATCTTCTAAAGATTACAGTTAGATATTTTTGAATCAAAGGATGAATTAATCTACTATGGGTAGAGGTGATATAAATGAAAACAAAATTAGTTATGAGTTGGTCAAAGCTTGGTGTTTGGCACATGAGGGTTTATTACACTATTTTCACTTTGGCATAATTTTACATTTTTCTGTAATAAAAAGGTTTTTAAAAATCATCTTGGCCAGGCATAGTGGCTCATGCCTGTAATCCCAGCACTTTGGGAGGCTGAGGGGGCAGATCACTGGAGGTCAGGAGTTCGATACTAGCCTGGCTAACATGGTGAAACCCCGTCTCTACTAAAAATACAAAAATTAGTCAGGCGTGGTGGCATGTGCCTGTAATCCCAGCTACTTGGGAGGCTGAGACAGGAGAATTGCTTGAACCCGGGAAGCAGAGGTTGCAGTGAGCCATTGCACTCCAGACTGGGCAACTGAGCAATAGTCTGTCTCCAAAAAAAAAAAAAAAATTCCTCTCAAAGTAGCCAAAAGAACTCTTATCTAAAACTAAATAAATAGATAAGGAAATATCCTCTTGAAGGAAGTAGGGAAGGAAGTAACTGAAGAGACATTGTGTTTGCTGTGTTTGACAGAGTCTGCGGAAGGCTACAGATGTGAAAGATGTGGAAAGGTATTTACCTACAAATATTACAGAGACAAGCACCTTAAGTACACCCCCTGTGTGGACAAGGGCGATAGGAAATTTCCCTGTTCTCTCTGCAAACGATCCTTTGAGAAGCGGGACCGGCTGCGGATCCACATTCTTCATGTTCATGAGAAGCACCGGCCTCACAAGGTGAGTATTAGGAGGACACATGACTCACCATCACATTCTCTCCCTTCCCAAGCTCCTGAACGCGGGGAGGGCCTCACAGGTGCTAGCCACAGGGCTGTGGTGCCTGACGGACACCCTCTCTGAAGGAGGAGAGGATAGTATTATGGAACAGGCAATCGGGAATAGGCAGGGCGATGCACACGTGTTAGGATGCTTGTACCAACAGAGGAAGGAACATGGAGGAAGGGGTCTCCACGGCCACCTAGACATGTGGATTATGAAAGATGCACAGAAGTGGCCTTGAGCCAAGTCTAGAAGGACAGATGGGGTGTCTGATTTATACTGGTGGCAGGGTTAGTTGGGCTGGGGAAAAGGGTCAAGCTGTTCCAGGCAGGAAAGAGCCTGGCATGTGCACCTGGGAAACTGCACCTTGTCCCATATCTGTGCAGGTGTATTGACAGGTATAGGTGAGGAGGAAGTGAAGGCATGGTCCTTCCAAAGAGCGGAAGGCTGGCCGGGCACAGTGGCTCACACCTGTAATCCCAGCACTTTGGGAGGCCAAGGCGGGTGGATCACCTGAGGTTGGGAGTTCAAGACCAGCCTGACCAACATGGAGAAACTCCATCTCTACTAAAAACACAAAAAGTAGCCAGGCGTCGTGGCGCATGCCCATAATCCCAGCTACTCGGGAGGCTGAGGCAAGAGAATTGCCTGAATCCAGGATCATGCCACTGAATTCCAGCCTGGTCAATGAGCGAAACTCCATCTCAAAAAAAAAAAAAAAAAAAAAAGAGCAGAAGGCCTCTACAGCAGGCCAAGGATTGTGAAAGACAGAAAAGCAGTCATGACAATAGGGAGCCATTTTGTGCCATTCCAGATACCTGGATGCTGTGCTAGGCTTGGTGCAAAAAAAGTACAGTATACCCTTGGGCTTAATTAAAAGGAGGACGAGGCTTGGACACGGAGGTGCTCTTGCTTGACTGTTGGCCTTGTCGGAACTAGCTCAGGCAGCTACGACCTTGAGCCCATTTTCCTTTTTGAAAATTGAGAGGCCAGGCGCAGTGGCTCATGCCTGTAATCCCAGCACTTTGGGAGGCCAAGGTGGGTGGATTATCTGAGGTCAGGAGTTCAAATTTTAAAGGAATATATAATATACTCCTATAACAAATTGAGATCCTGTTTCAAAAAAGAAAAAAAAAAAACAAAAAAAGGAGTTCTTCTCTAACCCCAGGTAGATGCAAGGTTGAAATGGACTTGTTAGAGGAAGGTGTGATTTCAGCTCTACTTTTCTTTTTCACCTCAGTGTTCTACGTGTGGGAAATGTTTCTCTCAGTCTTCCAGCCTAAACAAACACATGCGAGTCCACTCTGGAGACAGACCATACCAGTGTGTGTATTGTACTAAGGTAAATGGAACCTCTCACTAAGGGATTGGTCTTGAGCTCTGCTTGGGTGTCTATGAGTAAGAACTTGAAACATAAAGCCTGGCTTAATGAGTTCTTGGTAAATGTTAGTCAAATATCAACACAGTCCTCATTTCCACCCCTAAATATGTTTGAGTTTGCTAAAGATGATCAAATATAACCAACCTATTGGTTGGTTATATATATATAACCAGCTATTCCCAAGCTGGCATTTAGGGTACATGTAGTAAAACATATTCCAAATGTATGGGGACCTGACATGGTCAGGTGTTTAAAAGCACTAGCTGGGCACTGTGGCTCATGCCTGTAACCAAATTTCCCATGCATTGGCGGCTCATGCCTGTACTTCCACCTTCTTGGGAGGCTAAGGCTGGAGAATTGCTTGAGCCCAGGAAGTAGAGGTTGCAGTGAGCCAAGATTGCACCACTGCATTCCAGCCTGGGTGACAGAGTAAGACACTGTCTCAGGAAAAAAAAAAAAAAAACGGGCACAGCGGCTCAAGCCTGTAATCCCAGCACTTTGGGAGGCTGAGGCTGGCAGATTGCTTGAGTTAGGGAGTTTGAGACCATCCTGGCTAACATGGTGAAATCCTGTTTCTACTAAAAATACACAAATTAGCTGGACATGGTGGCAGGTGCCTGTAATCCTAGCTGGGTTCAAGTGAGGCAGGAGAGTCACTTGAACCCAGGAGGCAGAGGTTGCAGTGAGCCGAAATCATGTCACTGCACTCCAGCCTGGGTGACAGAGCGAGACTCCATCTCAAAAAAAAAAAAAATCACTGTTTTATATAGTATTTAAGAGCATAAACTTGGCCAAGGTTCAAATCTTGCTTCTGGGGCTTGCTTAGCTATGCCACCCTGAGCAAATCCGTGAACTCCTCTGTTAGTTTCCACATTGATAAATTGGGGGAGAAGAGTCTTTACCAAGTTGTTGGATAACATCAGTAAAATATATAATATATAAAATCCTCATGACAGTGCCTGGCACAACGTAAATATACTACTGGAATGTTAGCTACTATTATTACTACTTTAATCTGTAAAGGATGCTACTGATGCAGTTTTCTACGGGAGCATTGCAGAAGCGGCATCTAGTCTAGGTTACACAGAATGCAGAGTCGTAAAAACAGAGGCATGATTCACATGGTTAGGGGTTGCTATAATAGAAACAATAGGTTGACCATGTTTTAGACATATTGCACCAAAATAGCTCATGTCCTGTTTTGATGATATACATCCGTGCTGTCCAGTGTGCAGTTAGCAATTAATCGTATGTGGCTATTTCAATTAGTAAGGAAGATGGAAAGTTGAGGAATTCAGTTCCAAGATTGCATTAGCCACATTTTAAGTGCTCACTGGCTGCATGTGGCCAGTGATTCCCAAGCTGGACAGCGCAGGTACAGAAGATTCCCATCATTGCTGAAAGTCCTGTTGGAAAGCACTGGTATAGATGATGTTTCTGTCACTGAGTCACTTACACTTTTTACGATAAAGGAGTAGAGCTGTCCTACAGCTGCTTCTTAGCCTCTCAAAGAGGAATGAAACATTGAGTCTACCAGATTGGGGCAACCAATACCTCCAAAGTGTGTGTCAATGGAATGAAAATAATCAGCATAGAAAAACACCACTGAGCCAGGCACAGTGGCTCACCCCTGTAATCCCAGCACTTTGGGAGGCCAAGGCAGGTGGATCACCTGACGTCAGGAGTTCGAAACCAGCCTGGTCAACATGGAGAAACACCATCTCTACTAAAAAGACAAAGAATAGATGTGCATGGTGTTGTGCCTGTAATTCCAGCCACTTGGGAGGCTGAGGCACTAGAATCACTGAGGCAGAGGTTGCAGTGAGCTGAGATGGCACCACTGCACTCCAGCCTGGGTGATGGAGTGAGATTCTGTCTCAAAACAAAACCTACAAACCATCTTTAAAAAGCTTAAATTTAAAAGAAGAAGAAGGAAACCACAGGTACTGACTTATGCAGACACTGGCTGATATTAGCTTCTCCTTCCGTAATGCAGCTTGTCTTGAAGTGTGATCCTAGGATCACCTGCATCAGAATTGCTTGTTTAAATGCAGGCTCCTGGGTTTCATGTCAGACTTACTGGGTCGCACTCTTTTGGGTAGAGTTGGCCATCTGCTTCTTTTCTTTAGAGAGAGAGTCTTGCTCTGTTGCCCAGGCTGGAGTGCAGAGGTGCCATCATAACTCATTGCAGCCTTGACCTTTCAGGCTCAAGTGATCCTCCCACCTCAGCTTTCCACATAGCTGGGTCCACAGGTGCACGCCACCATGCCTAGGTAATTTTTTTACTTTTTGTAGAGGTGAGGTCTTGCTATGTTGCCCAGGTTGGCAATCTGCTTTTTTTTTTTTTGAGACAGAGTCTCACTCTATCGCTCTGGCTCTAGTGCAGTGGCGCAGTAACGGCTCATTGCAACCGCTGCCTCCTGGGTTCAAGAATTTCTCCGGTTTCGGCCTCCTGAGTAGCTGGGATTACAGGCACACACTACCATACCCAACTAATTTTTGTATTTTTAGTAGAGATGGGATTTCACCATGTTGGCCAGGCTGGTCTCGAACTCCTGACCCCAGGTGATTCGCCCGTCTTGGCCTCCCAAAGTGCTGGGATTACTGGTGTGAACCACCGTGCCTGGCCAGCAATCTGCTTTTCTAAAAACTAGACCTCCAGATAATCTTAGCCACTGAAGAACCACAGTTCTAACATCCAGTGCTTCTCAAAACCAGCCAGAAGGACAAGTCAGTGGAGTCCTTTTGGATTAATGCTACTGCTGATGACCAGGCCTTAAAACCCAAGGTTCGTCCATAAGGATGAACAACAGTGAAATTAACCCCTTAGTTTAATTGGTTGGCCACCTCATGGAAGTTGACTTTTTCTTGTGCTCTGTGTTTCTGTTCTCTGCAGAGGTTCACGGCCTCCAGCATACTCCGCACACACATCAGGCAGCACTCCGGGGAGAAGCCCTTCAAATGCAAGTACTGTGGTAAATCATTTGCATCCCATGCTGCCCATGATAGCCATGTCCGGCGTTCACACAAGGAGGATGAGGGCTGCTCCTGCAGCATCTGTGGGAAAATCTTCTCCGATCAAGAAACATTCTACTCCCACATGAAGTTTCATGAAGACTGTTAGCCCTGCCAGGCACAGTGGCTCAAGCCTGTAATCCCAGCACTTTGGGAGGCCACGGCAGGTGGATCACTCAAGTCCAGGAGTTCCAGACCAGCCTAGGCAACATGGTGAAACCCTGTCTCTACCAAAAAACTACAAAAATTAGCCAGGGATGGTGGCACACGCCTGGGGCCCCACCTACTCGGGAAGTTGAGGCGGGAGGGTGGTTTGAGCCCAGGAAGCAGAGGTTGCTATGAGCTGAGATCGCCCCACTGCTTCTCAGCCTGGTTGACAGAGCCAGACCCTGTCTCAAAAAAACAAAAAACCACTAGCCCTCAGAGTGTGGAGACACTGTGAAAACAAGGGATTCAGATTCTCTGTATTTCTTACGGGTTATAGAAGTTCCTGCAGTTCAGGAACTAGGAATATAGTCCTAGTTTTTGTGATGAAAAGGTGGCTTTTTCTCTACTATTTGCCTTGTACACACACACACACACACACACACACACAGGTGATGACCACATAGTATGTTTTATATATATATATGTATATAAACTGGTCCCACCACGTTACCCAGGCTGGTCTCAAACTCCTGGGCTCAACTGGTCTCTCGCCTCAGCCTCCCAAAGTGCTGGGATTACAGGTATGAGCAACTGTGCCAGGCCTAGAACAAATTCCCTAAGAATTCACTTATCATACTGTGTACTTGGCAGAAACAACAACAAACAAAAATGCCACTAAATAAATACATAAATAAATTAATAAAGAAGTAAATATTAGCTGGGCACGGTGGCTCACGCCTGTAATCCCAGCACTTTGGGAGGCTGAGGCAGGTGGATCACGAGGCCAACATGGTGAAACCCTGTCTCTTTTTTTTTTTTTTTTTTAAAGAAGTAAATATTAATTTAAAGACAGGCATGGTGGCACACATTTGTAGTCCCAGTTGCTTGGGAGGCTGAGGCAGGAGGATCCCTTGAGCTCAGGAGTTTAAGGCTGTGGTGCTCTATGACCACACCTGTGAGTAGCCCGTGCACTCTAGCCTGGAAACATAGCAAGAGTCCCCTCTCTAAAAAAATGCATAAATAAATTAAATAAAAATAAAAATTTGGCCAGGCACAGTGGCTCATGGCTGCTAATCCCAGCACTTTGGGAGGCTAAGGTGGGCAGATCAGTTCAGCCCAGGAGTTCCAGACCAGCCTGGACGACATGATGAAACCCTATCTCCACAGAAAAGATACAAAACATTAGCCATGTATGGTGGCACATGCCTGTAGCCCCAGCTACTCAAGAGACTGAGGTGGAAGGATCAGTTGAGTCGGGGAGGGAGAGGCTGCAGTGAGCCGTGATGGTGCACAGCCTGAGTGACAGAATGAGACCCTGTCCCAAATAAATAATAAGTAAGAACTCATTCAAGTCAGCTTCATTAGTATTGTAACTGTCCTCAGACATGAATTAATATTACCTCTTTATTTTGATTAATTTTAAACACTGTTCCTACCCCTCCCCCACCACATGACAAATGCCAGTTAACGTGTTTAGCTCCAAACAAAGTTACTTGAAGGGCACAGAAGTTATTTGTCCTGCCATCTGACATTAAGTAATTGGGGAAGAAACATGATAACCAAATGAAGAAAGGTTAAAAAAAAATACTGATATTGCTCTAGGTTTAAACCTGATTTCATTACTGATGAGTAGGTAGTATAAAATTAACAGGATATGTTTGAGGTTTTTTTCTAATTAGTTGGGTCTTGCTAATATAGGGTGCAGTGCACGTACAAACACACAGAGGCCCACTGAAAAGAAAAATGTGCTCTGCATGGTATCCTGTGGCTGATGCAAGTGTTTGGGGAATGGGTTTTTTTTTTAATGTGCACAGAGACCTCAGACTCATCTCATATGTGGATCATAATAGCCAACAGCTATCAAGCATTAACCCTGTTAGATGATACCACTGAGTTTACCACTTTACAGATGAGGAAATTGAGACAGAGAGAGATGAAAGAAGTGGGACAAGCTGATTTGCTTCTACGAGGCAAAGTCAGGTCTTCCCAACTCTAGAGCGCAGCCTCCTAACTAGCTTCTGTGCCTGGTTTATGGATCCTGTTAAGAAAGTAGCATTTTTCAGGGCAGGGTGCAGTGAGCTCATGCCTGTAATCCCAGTATTTTGGGAAGCCAAGGCGTGTGGATCACCTGAGGTCAGGAGTTCGAGACCAGGCTGGCCAACATGGCAAAATCCCTCCTCTACTAAAAAAACAAAAATTAGCTAGGCATTGTGGCATATACCTGTAATCCCAGCTACTTGGGAAGCTGAGGCAGGAGAATCACTTGAACCCAGGAGGCGGAGGTTGTGGTGAGCTATGATATTGCCACTGTACTTCAGCCTGGGTGACAGAGCCAGACTTTCTCTCAAAAAAAGGAGAAAAAAGAAAATAGTATTTTTCTGATGACTACTCATGCCATTCTTTCCTATATTAAGTCGAGCAACAACAGACTTAAATAAAATATCCACATGGAAGATTTGAGACCAGGATGAGCAGGATAAAAGTGCTTCGAAGGCAGCCACTGCTGCTGAGAATCTGTCCCGCCCCAGCCGTGTTTCTGCTGGCCGCCTGGGGATCTGCTGCACCCTCCACCCATGGCCACAAATGGAGCAAATTCAATATGGAACAGATGCCCCTTCCAGAGGGAGGCTCCCAGCTCTTGCAGAGTCCTTTGAGAGACAGATATAGTGCAGGTGGAAAAGCAGTGACAGATTCTACTCCAGGGAATTCTTTGCTGCCTTGCTGAGGTCTGAGTAATTTATCCTAATGGGAATGTGCCTGTTGTTTTAGGACTGTTTTACTTCATGTTAATTAAGTCAGAACAATGGTCTTTCTAAGAGGTGGGGGCTCATTGTGTAATTAGGCAGCCTTTCCTTAACTGCTGGTTCAAAATGTATTACTTGAAACATTTTCTTACTGTTATGGGTTTAAACATTATTTTTAAATCAAATAGTAAAACAAGCCATCAGAAACTGGTGACCTTGGAGAAACCTCATCTCTAAAAAAATAATAAATAAATAAATAAATAATATAAAAACCGCAATCACTCTTCCTGGACTACTCTTTGAGTGGGGAGGGGTGGCAAAGAACACACACACACACAACATTTTTGTAATTGGAGTGATCCCAATTTTTCCACTCATTAAATAATTCAAATCAGCAACTTCATTCTCTGAACTAGAATAGCAAGCAGCAAAGAGGTAGGGTATGTTTTAGCCTTTTCTAACAGCCATTCAAATGCATGCATACCAATAACTGAATAATCAAATAATAGGATAATGCATTCTGTACTAACTAGGAAATTTGAGGTACCATTTCATTTAATCTTACCTGTTTACTCAAAGTTTTGGTCATATTAATAGGGTTACATATTTCAACTTTTAACTTGGGAAATACAGTCATTCATAATGTAACATCTTTTTATAGCAATATCCGGAAGCTCTCTTATGTTTGTTTTTTAATGTATATTATCGGCCAGGTGCAGTGGCTTATGCCTGTAATCCCAGCAATTTGGGAGACCGAGGTTGGAGGACCGCTTGAGCCCAGGAGTTTGAAACCACCTTGGGCAACACAACAAGAAGCTGTTTTAAAAATATGTTTACAAATTTTGAAAATAAAATGTATTCATCTATTTCTAAAGCTAATTTGAACCAGCTTAAAATAATAATAAAAGCAATAGACTAGGACAGTCAAACCACCATGTAGAGCATAGAATGAGATTAAAACTAAGCTAATAGGCTTACTCTGGCTGAACATTGTTAGATGGAGCATAAGGTATAACAGGGAATGTAGATTTTGGAGTCGTACGAACTTGTATTTATCATTTCTTTGTTGTATAATGTTGGACAAATCATTTGATTTCTGAAGTTTAACATCACATCCATAAAATAGAAAAACCTTTGATTTATCCTCCCAGTCCCAGCAACTACTCATTAGGAGATACCATTAGAATGCGGATTGCAGGCAGTATGGTGCCCTTACCGGGAATAATGGATACCCACGGAACAGAGTTTTGTTATTTTATTGTTGGAAATACAGAACTGTTTCTGGAGCTATAGATGGAATTTAAAGAACTCCTAAGGTAGTTCTCTGCTTATATTTTCCTTTCCTGAGTCTATATTTGATGATCATATCATCCTTTCACTCATTAGAGTAAAAACAATATATATAAAGAGGGACGTTTAAAACCCTGAAAAAATAACTGGGTTAAAAGTAAAGCGGCATCCCAGATATTGATGGTGCTCCTAATGAGCCTTCAGGGTGTCCTTCTGGAACCTGGGGAGTTGGCAGTTGCGGTGAACAAAGCCATCAGAGTAGCTGGATGCTTGGGACCTCAGTGGGCCTGCAGAAGGCTCAGTGTTGTGGCTGCAGTTACAGCTTGTTTGTATCCAGGCAAAGCACAGGGCAGGCTGAGGTTGGTAGACACTGCCATTCCAAGTATAATACAGGTAAAATCACAAATACTGTCCTAGACCATCTGTTACTGGTGGGTCTGGTTTTGACATGATAGGTCGGTCGCAGAATATTTTGTTCCGAAATAGTTTTTAAGTGTATTCAGAATCCTTTGTGAGGCCGGGTGCAGTGACTACATCTGTCATCCCTGCACTGTGGGAGGCCAAGGCGGGCGGATCACCTGAAGTCAGGAGTTTGAGAACAGCCTGGACAACATGGTGAAACCCTGTCTCTGCTAAAAATACAAAAATTAGCAGGGCATGGTGGCAGGCACCTGTAATCCCAGCTACCTGGGAGGCTGAGGCAGGAGTATCGCTTGAACCCTGGAGGCAGAGGTTGCAGTGAGCTGAGATCGAACAACTGCACTCCAGCCTGGGAGACAGAGTAAGACTCCATCTAAAAAAAAAAAGAAAAAAAGAATGTTTTATGACTCTAGGGACAGAAACTGCGTAATTTATGAACCCTGCCCGAAGTTCAGGAAAACAGATTTGTACACTGGATTATTTCAATAGAAACATTGAGCTAAAATACCATATCATAGAACTCTTTTGTTGTGGCAGGGCAGTGTGGCTCACACCTGTAATCCCAGCACTTTGGGAGGCTGAGGCAGGCGGATCACTTGAGGTCAGGAGTTTGAGACCAGCCTGGCTAATATGGTGAAACTCTGTCTCTACTAAAACTACAAAAATTAGCTGGGCGTGGTGGCAGGCACCTGTAATCCCAGCTACTCCGGGGAGGGGGACTGAGGCACAAGAATCGCTTGAACCTGGGAGGCAGAGGTTGCAGTGAGCTGAGATCGTGCCACTGCACTCCAGCCTGGGTGACAGCAAGACTCTGTCTCAGAAAAAAGAAAAAAAAAATTCTGTAAATTGCATCGTAGGTTCATAAAATTCGTCTTGGATTTATTTCTAGCACAGTACGTTCTGTTGAAAGCAGTTTGCTATCAAGAAAATCTATCAAAGGGGATGGAATCCCTTTCTTCATTTTCAAGAATTGTTTTAAAAAGTGTTCTTCCAGCTGAGCACAGTGGCTTACACCTGTAATCCCAGCACTTTGAGAGTCCAGGGTGGGTGGATCATGAGGTCAGGAGATCGAGACCATCCTGGCCAACATGGTGAAACCCCGTCTCTATTAAAAAGACAAACATTAGCTGGGTATGTCAGCATGTTCCTGTAATCCCAGCTACTCAGGAGGCTGAGGAAGGAAAACCGCTTGAACCTGGGAGTCAGAGGCTACAGTGAGCTAAGATTGTGCCACTGCACTCCAGTCTGGTGACAAAGCTAGACTCTATCTAAAAAAAAAAAAAAAAAAAAAAAAGGTAATTCCATTTGCTTCTGTGGGGGGAAGGTAGGGGGTGGGGGGGGTTGGAACTCAGGTAATCCTCCAGTCTCAGCCTTCCAAGTAGTTGGGACTACAGGCATGTGCCACCCCTTCTGGCCAATTTATTTTATTTTTTAAACAGAGATGGGGGTGTCACTTTGTTGCCCAGGCTGGCCTGTAGCTCCTGGGCTCAAGCAGTCCTCCTGCTTTGTCTTCCCGAAGTGCTGGGATTACGGGTACAAGCCACTGTGTTGGGCCCATTTGTGTTCTATTTGGCATCTCTATATCAATTATTTTTTAAGTGTTAATAATAAAAATGTTATGTAATATTTTTCTTACATAATATATTATTTTTTCAGTTCTTTGGGTTGTATTTTTTTTTTTTTGAGACAGAGTCTCTTTCTGTCACCCAGGCTAGAGTGCAGTGGCATGATCTCTGCTCACTGCAACCGCAGCCTCTCAGGCTCAAATGATTCTCCTGCCTCAGCCTCCTGAGTAGCCGGACTCACAGGAGCACACCATGTCCGGCTAATTTTTTGTATTTTTGGTGGAAACAGGTTTTACCACATTGCCCAGGCTGGTCTTGAATTCATGAGCTTAAGTCATCCACCCGCCTCAAACTCCCAAAGTGCTGAGATTTCAGGAGTGAGCCACTGTGCCCAGTCTTTTTATTTATGTATTTATTTTAAAGAGACAGGGTCTAGCTTGGTTTTCCAGGCTGATGTGCAGTGGCCGTTATAGCTCATTCAAAATTCTGGACTCAGGGTATCCTCCCTCCTCAGTCTCCTGAATAGCTGGGGAGTGGGGGTGGAGTTCCATTATTAACCAATGCACATACTGGGATGCAGCCAGAGAATGCAGAGAAAAAACTGCACAACAAAATCACTCATTTTATCCACATTAAGCTTGCTTTGGAGGACAGTAGGATTTTATTTTTTTTGTTTGGAAAAGTTTCCTGAACCTTACTGCTACAAAGCTGTGCTAACCTGACCTAGGAAAGGCCCTCCAGAGCTCTCTAGATGAATTCCACTCTCCTGAATTATCTGATTTAAAGGTGCCAGAGCCAAATTCTCTTAAACTTCATTTTGAATCTATCTTCCATTAAAACTGCGCAGGGTATCTTCCAAGGTTGCTGCTCCAGATTCTCCTCAGAGGGAACCGCCTATCCCTATTTCCCAGTTCTTAAATATTATACCAAATCCTGGCTAGGCGAGGTGGCTCATGCCTGTAATCCCAGCGCTTTGGGAGGCCAGTGGATCACCTGAAGTCGGGAGTTTGAGACCAACCTGACCAACATGGAGAAACCCGATCTCTAATAAAAATACAAAATTAGCCGGGCGTGGTAGCACATGCCTGTAATCCCAGCTACTCAGAAGGCTGAGGCAGGAGAATCGCTTGAACACAGGACACGGAGGTGGCGATGAGCTGAGATCATGTCACTGCACTCCAGCCTGGGCAACAAGAGTAAAACTCTGTCTCAAAAAAATATATATGTATATATTATACCAAATCCCCTCAGCCCTAAAACACCCTCAAGGTGGGTCTCTCTATTCCTGATGATAACAGGGGTCATAGCACTTTGGGAGGCTAAGGCAGCGAGATCATGAGGTCAGGAGTTTGAGGCCAGCCTGGCCAACATGATGGAACCCTGTCTCTAAAAGAAATAATAAAAATAAATTAAAAAAAAATTAAAAAGCTAACAGGGGGTCTGAAATCTTTCCTGTTGACTAGTAGCTAAGATTATGGCTGGGCAGTCAAGAGCTGGTGTGACGTGGAATTCTAGTCTTCTGCATGTGCCCAAGGAGAGGACTGCAGTGCCTGGGAAGGCCAGTGCAAAGACAATGCTCCAATATAAAACCAGGGCTTCTTGGGCTCTCCTGGCTCTGGCCGCCTGGGAGTTTTAAGCCTGCAGACTCAAGTGCCCAGTAGAGTTTGGAGAAAGAAGACCCTTGAACATTGCTAGCCAGGAACTTTTGCAATTGCGAATTTATGAATTGCAAAGGCCCCTCCTGTTTCATCAGTTACCTGGATACTTACATGCAATTGTTTTTTCAAGATGTGTCAAGATTTGAGAGGGGGAGAAAGTAAATATGAAGAAATGGATGTGGTCAGGTGCTGTAGCTCACACCTGTAATCCCAGCACTTTGGCATGAGTGCTGGGATTTGCTTGGTGAGGGGTGCACCGAAATTTCAGAAATCACCACTAAAGAACTTATCCATGTAACTAAAAACCACCTGTTCCCCCAAAAATAGTGAAATTAAAAAAAAAAAAAAGGCCAGGTTCAGTGGCTCATGCCTGTAATCCTAACACTTTGGGAAGCCAAAGTGGAAGGATCACTTGAGACCAGGAGTTCAAGACCAGCCTGGGAAACAGGGGGGAAACCCTGTCTCTACAAAATACTAAATAATTAGCCGGGTATGGTGCAGTGCACCTGTAGTCCCAGCTACTTTGGAGGCTGAGGTGGGAGGATCACTTGGGCCCAGGAGGTCGAGACTGCAGTGAACCATAACTGTACCACAGGCACTCCAGCTTGGGTGACAGATGACAGAGTGAGACCCTGTCTCAAAAAAATAAAAAAATAAAAAAAATAAAAAAAAGTTTAGATGACAAATGTTATGTGTATTTTACCACCATTTAAAAAATTCTTTTAAAAAATAAGACCGGCCGGGCATGGTGGCTCACGCCTGTAATCCTAGCACTTTGGGAGGCCAAGGTGGGTGGATCACCTGGGGTCAGGAGTTCAAGACCAGCCTGGCCATCATGGTGAAACCCCATCTTAAAAAAAAAAAAAAGATAAAAAATAAGACCAATGACAGATGTTACAAGTGGACAAACCATATGAATCCTGGGGCTCTAAAGGTACCACTCCAGGGGACGGCGTTTCCCCAGCTCTGAGAGGCTTTTCCCCGGCTGTCTCGTCTTTGTTCCTAGCTCTTCCTATCCAATCCCAGCACTGATGGCAGTGTAAGGGCTGCACATTCCCCACTCCCGGGAGAAGCTTCACTTTTCAGAGTGTTTACTCCAGGCCCTCTCTCTAAGTGGCTACCTGTCAGTTTCCATTTCAGCTCTACCTCTCTACTTACAGGACTGCTGACCACCAACTGACATATTACCTGTATTGATTCTCTGAGAGCTGTCAAGGTGGAGGGAAAGACTATTCTAAGGCAGCCCTGAGCTCTTAGCTGAGTGGGATCATAAAACGCCCCCATTAAAGGAGTTTCATTCAATAACAATCTTTGCAAAAGTAAATGGACATCAGTCTCCCACCCCCACAACTAATACAGAGGCCATTATCAATGGGCAGAGAGCACTGAACTGCGGCAGTATCAGTTTCCACATTTTCAAATGATTCCTTTAATGAAAAGCTGCATTCTTTTCAGGCCATAAAACACCAAGGAAAAGTCTATTCATTTAGCTATTGTACATATTAGCTTATTTATTTATGGCTAATGCTGCCATCAGCATTCCCTGGGTGTAGAGTTAACTCACTTAATGATTGGTTGATAAATTGCTAAAAAGCAGAGAGGTTGAAATTGGCTATTATGCTATCATGCAGGGTGATTTAAGTTTGTTTTGTCATTTCAAATACAAACTCACTGTCTTTATACTCTATTTAAAAAGTGTTTTAACAAAAAATAAAAAAAAGAAAAAAACACAAATAAAAAGTGTTTTATATTCACAAGCCTATCTGATCCAGAGAGCACAAAGATTGATTTTCAACCACGTGCTTAAGAAGTAAGCATATTGTTATCATTTTACCAAAAGAGAGACAACATTCATTAGCTTTTGGAAGTAGATCTTCACCACCAAATTGTGGACTCTTCTATTGTAAAAATCATCATCTCATTCTATCCCTCTCTTGCTTCCTTCCTCCCTCCCATCCTTCTCTCATTAAATAATTACTGAGCATCTAGTAGGATAATCTCAGCCGTGTATGTCTTGCACAGCAGGGACTCCATGGTTGTTGAGACAATCTACTTTGGGGAAAAAATAGTGCCCAAATGAGACAAGTCATGAATGGGAAAACAATTGAGACTCTACACCCTGGTGTTTCTGAACATCAGGGTTTAGAACTTCATTTCCTATTTGTACAATTCTAAAGATACTGTACTTAAAAATATCCACTTGTATTTATTTGATAATGGCTGATGTGGAAATGGTGGAAGATAAGAGTAATGAAATGTTGACAGTAAAATGTGTTCTTTCATCAAATTACCCCCTTTTCTTTGTTAGTTGAAATACGCATGTAAAAATCTGAAAGAAACTACAAAGCAAGGCCCTAAAGGTCGCTTGCTAAATCTTCAAAATTGTGTTCTGCTGAAACATATGGAGCAGAAGGTGGGCTGCCCGTCAGCCCACAGCAGAATCACTAATTGCAGTTTACAAATCTGAGAGCCCTGCAAGGCCTGGTCCCAAGGATACTCTAACTTCCATGTCCAGCAGGCGTGTCAGCTCTGGAAATACCGGGCCGCCCTCTGATGTTCCTCCCCTCTCCCGGTTCCTGGGGTACCTTTATCGGCTTCCTGCATTCAACCTGTAAATGTTTGTGCCCTGTGCTCTTGTCACTGTGCTCTCTGTCCCGGCACAGTCTCCTGCACTGCCACAGCTTGCTTCGATTGCCATCTGTACACTGACAACTCCTACATTTTGATCTGTCTTTCTATGCGGAACCTCTACTTGTGTGTCTTAGAGGCAAGTGACTTTGACATGTCCAAAACTAAACTCAAGGTATTTCCTGCAAACCTGACAGTGCCTGCACCCCATCCCCAGGTACCTATCTGAGGAATGGCACTACTATCTACTGCAGTAGCAAGCTGGTTGTCACACCTCACATCCAGTTCATGCAATTCATCTCAGAAGCCTAAGGCACTCATCTCAACCCAGGCCATAAAATAGCTTTTGTATCTATTCCTGCCCCAATCCAGATCATTTTCTTCCCAGCTAGAGGCATCTTTTCAAAACACAATGTTATCACTCCTTTGCTTAAGACCCCCCTTTTTTTTCTTTTCTTTTTTTTGATACAGTATCTCTGCCATCCAGGCAGTAGCACAGTCATGGCTCACTGCAGCCTCTACTCCTGGGCTCAGGTGATTCCCCTACCTCAGCCTCCCAAGTAGCTGGGACTACAGAGGCATACTCAGCTAATTTTTACATTTTTGTAGAGACAAAGTCTCACCCTATTGCCCAGGCTGATCTTGAACTCCTGGGCTCAAGTGATCCTCTTGTCTCAGCCTCCCTAAATGCTGGGATTACAGGCGTAAGCCACCATATCTGGCCTCAAGACCTTGTAAAAACTTCACATTTGTAGTCCAAAATACATATATATATTTTTTGAGACAGAGTTTTGCTGTGTCATCCAGGCTGGAGTGCAGTGGCGCAATGTCAGCTCACTGCAACCTCCACCTTCCGAGTTCAAGCAATTCTCCTGTCTCAGCCTCCCAAGTAGCTGGGATTATAGGTGCCCACCACCACACTTGCCTAATTTTTGTGTTTTTAGTAGAAATGGGTTTTCACCATGTTGGTCAGGCTGATAGCGAACTCCTGACCTTGTGATCTGCCTGCCTCAGCCTCCCAAAGTGTTGGGATTATAGGCGTGAGCCACCACACCCAGCCTCTGTAGTCCAAAATCTTTAACACTAACCTACAAGGCCTTGCCTCTTCCTGAAATTTAGTCTTGGGCTCTCTTTAGAACTCTGTTGTGGCCACATTAGCTTCTTTCCAGTTTTTTTTTTTGTTTTTTTTTTTTGAGATGGAGTTTCACTCTTGTTGCCCATGCTGGAGTTCAATGGTGCAATCTTGGCTCACCGCAACCTCCACTTCCTGGATTCAAGCGATTCTCCTGCTTTAGCCAACCAAGTAGCTGGGATTACAGGCATGTGCCACCACGCCCGGCTAATTTTGTATTTTAAGTAAAGACGGGGTTTTGCCATGTTGGTCAGCCTGGTCTCGAACTCCCAACCTCAAGTGATCCACCTGCCTCAGCCTCCTAAAATGCTAGGATTACAGGTGTGAGCCACCATACCTGGCCCACTTTCTTCCAGTTTTTAACAAGCCAAACTGCTTTCTGCTTCAGGGCCTTCGCTTATGATATATTTTCTGCCTAGAACACTCCCCACTTTTCTGGAATCT
This sequence comes from Cacajao melanocephalus, assembly GCA_963573385.1. Classification (NCBI taxonomy): domain Eukaryota; kingdom Metazoa; phylum Chordata; class Mammalia; order Primates; family Pitheciidae; genus Cacajao; species Cacajao melanocephalus. Next base: position 20,626 of record CAUYLG010054494.1, on the reverse strand, counting down.
AGCTCTGAGTGCTGACAGCCTGGACTGGGATCCAGGTGCCACCATTTAACCAATTGCATGACCTTAACTTCTGTAGCCATTATTCTCTTATCTGTAAAATGGGGTAAATAATAGTACTTACCCCCGATTGGGCTATGGTAAGGATTATGTAAGATCCTGTACACACTCTTATACTTAATGCAGTGCCTGTCTTTAGTGTTCAAAAAATGTTAGATATTAATGTCAATATTATTTCCTTCTGTGTCCCCAATAAGCATAGTGGCCTGCACATAATCGGTGGCTCAATTAATAATTGTGAAATGAATGAATGAATGAATGTGCGAACAATGAGATCTGGCCTTCCCTTTGTTGTCATTACTTTGAAACTAAAATATCCCTAAGTAAGAGTGACAGCAGCCACCCAGGGCACATGACAGCATGAAGAAGGGGAGACTCAGAGCAAAAGGAAAATGAGAAAGCATGATGTGCAAGGACAAGCATGGGAAAGACAATGTAATGATGTCCTTAGACCTTCTGCCAGGAGCTTGTATGTCTGCCATTCTCCACTGAGTGTGCACAAAGAGATGACAGCCCCAGAAACTGACCAGTTGTGACCTATGAGAGTGGGCACAGGGGATCAGAAGTAAGACGGGAACATATTTATTCAGTCAACAACATGTATGGTGCTGGATGTGCTGGAGACACCAAGCACAGTGGGTTTTTGGTGCAGTTAAAGAAGGTGATGCCTCTAGAATCATCAGACAATGATCTACCTGTGTAAAGATCTTGTCACCCTTGTGTATTCTCAAACTCACTGGTAATGAAAAGATATGAGCACACCCATTCTGCTAAACCTATAGACTGGCACAACCCTTTAGTAAGCAATTAGGCACTGTGCACCAAAAGGTCTGTAGTTTTTTTTTATTTTTATTTTTAGAGAGAGGGAGTCTTGCTCTGTCGCTTAGGCTGGAGTGCAGTGGCACAATCTCTGCTCACTGTAACCTCCTGCCTCCCAGGTTTAAGCAATTCTCCTGCCTCAGCCTCCTGAGTAGCTGGGATTACAGGAGCCTGCCACCATGCCTGGCTAATTTTTGCATTTTTAGCAGAGACACGGTTTCACTATGTTGGCCAGGCTGGTCTCAAACTCCTGACCTCGGTTGATCCACCCACCTCGGCCTCCCAAAGTGCTGGGATTACAGGCCTGAGCTGCGGTGCCCAGCCAGGTCTGTAGTCTTTAATCCAGAAATTTCAGTTCTAGGTATTCCTTCTGAAGAGTCAGAAGTGCAAAGATACATGAACAAGAATGTTAGCAGAACTCTTTTTGATGATGAAAACTGCTAACAGCCCAAACATTCAGCAATAGGACTTGTGGCATGTTGCTAAAATTGATTATTTTTTGGGTGGTTACTAAAACTGAAGTTTTTCAAAAAATATTTGACATTCTTTCTACAAACATTTTTGAGAACCTTCTTCATGACATCAGGAAATGCTCACAATACAATGTTTAGCTGAAAGTAATCCACATTATCTATGGGGCATTTATAGATAGTTCTTCATTCAAGGCAGGTAGCAACCATTTAATCCAATTTTCCAGGCCTTGGTAGCTAAGCAGATGGAAATTAGATGGGAAACCCTCCTAACAAGCATCCACAGCTGTTATTTGAATTCTTTCACAGCTGTCTTTATGGACTGAACCTACTCATCACCCGAGCCTGGCCTGTTACTCCAATGGGCCTTAGTTTCCTCATCTGTCAAATGGGGAAGTAGGATTGGTAGGATTATGTTATTATTGCTGCACTTTCTATGAACAAAATCTGCAAGGCAGGCGAGACCTCAGCTATCCTTTGCTATTAACAGATATTTGTTTTTTGGTCCCTTTTGGAAAGGCCGAGTGGTGTGCAAAGCCGATAAGCATTTGAATTAGAGAACTCAGGAAAGGCATTTTTTTTTCTCCTTGTCACCAGCAGCCTCCAACTGGGCGATGGAGAGGGAGAGAATCACAGGATGGGTGTCCTGTTGGTTTTGGGGGTGGGGGGCAGCACGGCAGATTCTGAGGAATATGATAACGGCTCCCAGGGATCCTGGAGCAGATGCCCCTAGGCGGGGCCGGCAGATGGCCAGGACTCCTCCCGGTTGCGTCCCCGGGGATCCCCGGCCACCTCTGGTTCCGCTTCCCCCTTGTTTTCTGGTCTCGAGCGGGAGTCGATGTGGTCTCCGCTCTCAGACACTAAAGTCATCCCTCCCCACCAGTCAGGGGCACTGGGAGCGGAGGCCCCAGCGCAGTCCCTCCCGCTCTCTGTGAAAGCCTCAGGGAGACTTCTAGGGGGACGCCTAAGGTCACCGCGGTGAAGGCCCTCGAGGGTCTGGAGGGGCTGTTTGAAGCCTTTCCAGCCTAATCAGAGCTCTACATCAGAGGACATTTAATTGGTTTTGAAATTTCCGATCGATTCCCAAATTCAACACACTTTGAAAAACGTGCATTGGGAGAGGCACCGGGCAAGAAGAGGTTTAGACACATGGACCCTAGCTCACGGCTCCAATCCTTCTCGGGATCTGGGAGCCTCGAGCCCCGCCCCTTTGCCCCTTGTATCCACCCCCTGCACCCCAGCAGAGGCCGAGGGTCCCGCCAGCCTCAACCCGACCCCGCCACCAGCCCTCCTGGGGCACGCACGTTCCAGGCTCTTGGGGCACGTATCAGACGCCAGCGCCCTTCCTGCTGCCCCGGCCGCTTCTTGAACCTGACAAACTCTAGGGAGGCGAAAGGGAAGGTTGATTTGGAGAGGAGAAAATTCCGTATATTTAAAATAACGTTTTTTTCTCCTAGCCTTACAAAAATAACATTGCAGCCAACCTATACCAGCTAGAGATAATCACTCTCCAGCCTCTGCCATCCAGGTGTTTTCTCTTTTCACCAGAAACTGTTCTGTAAACAGCTTTCACCCCACTTAGTGTGTAGTGAGCATTTCCTGTTGATAGTATTCTCCGGTAAAATGACTTTAAACTTGGCTGGGCGCAGTGGCTCACGCCTGTAATACCTGCACTTTGGGAAGCTGAGGCGGGCGGATCACGAGGTCAGGCTAACCAGACCATCCTGGCCAACATGGTGAAACCCCGTCTCTACTAAAAATACAAAAAATTAGCTGGCCGTGGTGGCGAGCGCCTGTGTAGTCCCAGCTACTCCGGCGGCTGAGGCATGAGAATCACTTGAATCCGGGAAGCGGAGGTTGCAGTGAGCTGCGCCACTGTACTCCGGCCTGGGCGACAGAGTTTGACACCGTCTAAAAAAAAAAAAAAAAAAAAAAAAAAAAAAAGACTTTAAACGAGCGCATTAAAGTCCACCAAAAAGATTACCATGATTTAGACTCAATCGACTATTGTTAGACATTTAGGTAGCTTACAATTTTTGAGTACAAATAGCTAAACACCTGTGTAGATTAAATAATATACCTACAACCCGGACTCTTTTTCACGTGAATAAATTTTTAGATGCGAACAAATGGGAGAAAACATAGGTAAGGAATGGAAAGGTTTGGGCCCAGGTGTTCTGAGGATAGCACAGTGACAGCACAGAAACAATAACTATACTTTCTTTCTTCTTTCTTTTTTCTCTCTTTCTCTCTTTCTTTCTTTCCCTTTCCCTCCCTCCCTTCCTCCCTTCCTTCCTTCCTTCTCTCCTTCCGTCCTTCCTTCTCTCCTTCCTTCCTTCCTTTCATCTCGGCTCACGCATGCACTGCCTCCTGGGCTCAAGCGATCCTCCTACGCCAACCTGCTAAGTAGCTGTGATTACAAGCTTAAGCCGCCACGGCCGGATAATTTTTGTATTTTTAGTAGAGACGGCCCTCGTTGGCTAGGCTGGCCTGGAACTCCTGGGCTCAAGCAATCCTCCCCCCTCGGCCTCCCAAAGTGTTGGGATTACTGGCGTGAGCTGCTGCGCCCACCTCCTTGTCACTTTCTTGATTTACCCTGTTGCTTCCTGTCCTCCCAATAATTATTACTCAGAGCTGAGCTGGATAAAACAGGGACCTGATTTCACCAGGATGAACGGTGCCAGAGGTTTCCCACTTGGGAAACCTAGCCCAGAGCTCCGGGGTCGGGGGTGGGGAGGGGAGTTAGGAGGGAAAAGGCACAGGCTGGGGCGGATCCGGATTATGAATAGCTGCTCCTCCTGGGTGGCACCCAGAGCTCGGCCCCGTCCACTCCCGCGTCGGTACAGCAGGGGGTCGTGACGATGGCTGTGACCACAGGTGGTCCTCCTCTGAGCCTTGAAGTGCCCAGTCTTTCCCTTCCTCCTTTTTCCTCTCCCTCCCTTACGCCACACCTTTAGACCTCCTCCCCTTCCCCTCCACCTGGCGCAGACGCTGCGAAGGGGGCTTTGGGCTAGAGAGTGGGCGAGGGAGCGCGACCGCAGATCACGCGCAGCGGCGGAGAGGGAACGGAGCGCGGCTTTACTCCCTCCCTCCCTCCGTTCACGCCCCAGACGTCCCGGAGCTCCCAGACCCGCTCCCGGCAGAGCCTCACCCGGCCGGCTACCGCCAGAACCCTGGGGGCTGGCTCCCTCTCCATCTGCCTTTCCGGAGTGCCCAACCACAGCTAGAGACCAGCCGATGGAGGAAAGGGTCTAACTCAAGGCTCTACCTGCACACTGAAATGGGGAGACTGGCTTCTTTTAGTGGTGTTTTTCTTTTTGTCTGAAGGGGATCAGTACATCAGAAAGGGTTCGTGAGCGAGCCGGGCGTCAAAGCCGGCAGGAGGCTTTTTCTCCCATCCTCATCTTTCTGTTTTGCTAGCTGTTCGGGGAGTGAAAGGGTGAAGCCTTAGTGCAAGTCTGATGCAGACCACTCACTTGCCATTTTGAGATTTTTTTTTTCATTATTCACTTTCCTTAAGTCTGACTCCCCTGTACATCTTCACAACTGCATAACCTTCTTGAGTGTAAGCGACTAGCTCTTATACTTCTCATGTTGCTTCCGTGATAGATTAGTATATGTATAATATCCTCATCTAGATATTTGTATATATTAAACATATTTCTATATATTAAATAAAATTCACTAGATATTTGTATATATTAAATATATATATTTAGGCCAGTCTCAGGGGTTCACATTTGTAATCCCAGCACTTTGGGAGGCTGAGGAGGGTGGATAGCGTGAGTCCCAGAGTTTGAGACCAGCCTGGGCAGCATGGCAAAGCCCCTTATCTACTAAAAACACAAAAACTAGACAGGGCAAGGTGGCTCACGCCTGTAATCCCAGCACTTTGGTAGGCCGAGGCGGGTGGATCGCCTGAGGTCAGGAGTTCGAGACTAGCCTGACCAACATAGTGAAACCCCGTCTCTACTAAAAATACAAAAAATTAGCTGGGAGTGATGGCAGGCTCCTGTAATCCCAGCTACTCGGGAGGCTGAGGCAGGAGAATCACTTGAACCGGGAGGTGGAGGTTGCAGGGAGGTGGAGGTTGCAGTGAACCAAGATTGTGCCGTTGCACTCCAGCCTGGGCAACAAGTGTGAGACTCTGTTTCAAAACAAACAAACAAACAAACAAACAACAACAAAAACTAGGCGGGCATGGTAGCAAGCACCTGCAGTCCCAGCTACTCAGGAGGCTGAGGTGGGAGGATCATTTGAGCCCAGGAGAGGTTGCAGTGAGCTGAGATCATGCCACTGCACTCTAGCACTCCAGCCTGGGTGACAGAGTAAGACCGTCTCAAAAAAAAAAATTATATATAGATATATATTCATAAACATAACCTGCCCACTTGTGTGTGCTATTTACTGCTTGAGCAAAAGATATAGCTAGGAATAAAACTTATGCAACAACTGCCCTACATAGCAGTAGGCTGCTTCTCATACTGCATTTTAAAATTTTTATTTTTTGAGACAGGATCTTGCTCTGTCACCCAGGCTAGAGTGCAGTGGCATGAACATGACTCACTGAAGCCTCAAACTCCTGAGCTCAAGTGATCCTCCTGCCTCAGCCTCCAGAGTAGCTGGGACTACAGGTATGCACCACCATGACTAGCTAATTTTTTATTTTTTTAGATAGGGTCTCACTATGTTGCCCAGACTGGTCTTGGATTCCTGGACTCAAGCAATCCTCCTGCCTCTGCCTCCCAAAGTGCTGGAATTGTATGCATGAGCCACCATGCCTAGCCTCATACTCACTGCATTTGAACCACCATTATTAGGAATGTCCCCTGACTACTGTCACAGGGGTCAAGGGATATACAGGGAGATCATTTACTCTACCTGGACCACCATGCTTCACCTAGCTAAACTCCTGAAATCTCAGCTTAACGTTCACTTTCTCTGAAAAATTAGTTCTAACTTCTCCCCATACAATTAGAAGACATAAATCCTCAGGAATTCTACCCTTAAATGGATTAATTTAAAATGAATGACCAGGCCAGTGCAGTGGCTCACACCTGTAACTCTAGGACTTTGGGAGGCTGAGGCAGGTGGATCACCCGAGGTCAGGAGTTCAAGACCAGCCAGACCAACATGGCGAAACCCTGTCTCTACTAAAAAAAAAATACAAAAATTAGCTGAGCATGGTGGCAGGTGCCTGTAATCTCAGCTACTTGGGAGGCTGAGACAGGGAGAATTGCTTGAACCCGGGAGGCAGAGGTTGCAATGATCTGAGATGGTGCCACTGTGCTCTAGCCTGGGTGACAGAGCGAGATTCCATCTGAAAATAAAAATAAAATAAAATAAAATAACTCTCTCTGATGGCCTATTATCCTTTGGGAGCAAAGGAGGACTGTGAATCATGGGAAGTATACCAGATATATAAATAGCATGAACATGAAATATATGTCCAATACACAACTAATGAGTTAGAGTGAACTAGAAGGATTGGGACAGGATGCAGTTGGAATGGAGGAATGCTTCATGAAAGACAAACATTGTGAATAGAATTTTGGAGAACTGAAAAGATAATACTTAGAGAAGAAGTCTCATTATGCCATTGTTCTAGAAAGGTTGACTCAAGATATATGGGAAACCATGGGAGAAAAGAGAAACTAAGCAGTTGTAAAATTTAAGGGTTTTTTTGCCTTTATCATCAAAATTCTGGAAACAGATGTGATAAAGACCTGAGTACTGTATATGTTAGCACAAAAATGTGAATTGCATAAGAGAAGTCCACTGTATTTGAATTGCTTGGTTTGGAAGGTCCAGGGGGAAACAGAACCCAGATGTTTATATCTGTTCCCTCATGAAATCTAAGTGAAATGACACTAAAAGGCTAAAAAAGGAGAAACCTATAAGAACAAAGTGAAAGTAAACGACAATAGATGAGAGATTTCAACCCAGTTTTTTGTAGAAGGCTGGAAGCAGATGGCCAAGTGTTGACTAATTTAGCCAACCTGAGAGCTGACTTCCCCGAGGTGGTGAGGGAATTTGACAAGAACCAAGAGATTCCCACCACAGACCTCAGGATGGCTCATCAATTTCTTCTGAAAAGGAGAGCATGGCGTGGGGAGGACATTCGGATAATTGGTTGGAAGTTGTATAAGGAGCAGTTAGACCCGCAGATCTCATCCCCAACGTGTGCATCCAGCCCACCTGAGAGTGATCAGAACAGCCCAAACAGAGCGTCCTCAACAAGGATCACTAACACTTGAGAAAAGGCTCTGATATGCCAGGCAGAGATCAAAATCCAGAAATAGGTCCAGGTGTGGTGGCTCATGCCTGTAATCCCAGCACTTTGGGAGGCCTAGGCAGGTGGATCACCTGAGATCAGGAGTTTTGAGACCAGCCTGGCCAATGTGGTGAAACCCTGTCTCTACTAAAAATATTAAAAATTAGCTGAGCATGATGGTGTATGCCTGTAATCCCAGCTACTTGGGAGGCTGAGGCAGGATTGCTTCAACCCAGGAGGCAGAGGTTGCAGTGAGCTGAGATTGTGCCACTGCACCCAGAGCAAGACTCCGTCTCAAAAAAAGACTACAGTTGAAAAACTTTCTATGATTTACCATAAAATCTTTTTGGCACATTCTCTCAAATTCCATATTGTGTTTTCCTTTCCCATTTGTTTTCCCCTTCTGGTTTCTTTGGTTTGTTTTGAGATATAGTCTTGTTCCGTCACCCAGGCTGGAGTGCAGTGGTGCGATCTCTGCTCACTGCAACCTTTGCCTTCTGGGTTCAAGCAATTCTCACACCTCAGCCTCCTGAGTAGCTGAGATTACAGGCGTGTGCCACCATACCCCGCTAATTTTTGTATTTTTAGTAGAGACAAGGTTTTGCCATGTTGCCTAGGTTGGTCTCAAACTCCTGACCTAAAGTGATCTGCCAGCCTTGGCCTCTCAAAGTGCAGAGATTACAGACGTGATCCACCGCGCCCAGCCTGTTTTCCCCTTCATTCTAGTCATTTTTCCTTTTCTTTAAAAAATTATAACCTCTCCCTAAAATGCATACATTCTTCAGTCTTATTGAGTAATTTAATTAACTGGACAAAACCCCCCCAAAATATTGAAAATATTTTGCCTAAAAGAATTTCAGACAGTTGGTGATATACAGTTTGAACAATTTTGGTAGCAATTACAGTTAAATCTTTTTCTTTTTGCCAGAGGGTATAAGTTTAGAGAGAACATGTAATCTTGATCATTTCTTCATCACTTATCTGGTACACATTTCTAGTTACATTTCCCTGCAGTGCTCCTGAGCAAACACTGGGCACTGATTGAACATTTGCTCTAACTCATGCGAAAGGCTGCTTACTAGAAATTGATTTGTTGATTTTTAAAATGCCTCCTAGAATAAGAACCCCCATTAAATTTCATATTGGAAAAAGAAACAATATGTATGATGGACACCACCAGAAATGTCTGTGTGCTGCATAGGAACAATTTTTTGTAGTCATTAAATTGAACATGCCTCATTTTAAGAGTATGACCTTGAGTTGTCATTGCTTTAGAAAACATGGACTGGTTAGGACATCCATTAATGTCCTAGAACAAATGCTATAGCAGAATCCCCAAGAGAGGCAGGGATTTTACTGGTCTCCGGACACAGGAATCCATTTGTTGGAGCATGTGCTGAGTGTGATGAGCTATAAAATGAAGTTAATTTCTGTGCCAGACCAAACTAGGTGAAAGACCGAGCAACCCGATACGATGAGGCTTGTGTATCCTTCAGAAGGAATAATAACCAATAGCAGCACTTTTTCAGATACTGTCACATGTGTGTTTTGGTATATTTGACAGGGCCATATAGAGCAATAAAGAGGAATGAAATCTAAGTAATCACTTTAAATCAGAGTCTAGGAAGCTCTTGCTATGAAATTTTTAACTGTGAGTTATAGTTTATACAGAGGGGTAGAAGAGGACAATACCTATGGCATCGTCTAAGGGAAAAAGCTATTAGCACCCGTCTCATGAGTCTGTAGTTGGAAATTTTACAACAGCAGAATTGGAATTTTCTATCTTCTCTTTGGGGTAGCAGAGGCCAGGCATGGTGGCTCACGCCTGTAATCCCAGCACTTTGGGAGGCCAAGGCGGGTGGGTCACTTGAGGTCAAGAGTTTGAGAGCAGCCTGGCCAACATGGTGAAATGCCATCTTTACTAAAAATATAAAATTTGCTGAGCTGACATCGTGCCACTGCACTCCAGCCTGGGTGACAGAGTCAGACTCCGTCTCAGAAAAAGAAAAAAAAAGAAGAAAAGAAGAAAAGAAGAATTATCAAACCAGAGACAGCATAATATTTTAATTTTGTAATTACTACCAGGAGTTAATTTGGTTGAAGTTTTGAGGTGTTTTTAGGTACACCACCCTGAACGCACCCGATTTCTTCTGATCTTGGAAGCTAAGCAGGGTTGGGCCTGGTTAGTACTTGGATGAGAGACAGCCTGGGAATACTGGGTGCTGTAGGCTTTAAAAAAAAAAAAAAGAAAAAAATTTATAAGGCCGGGCGCGGTGGCTCACGCCTGTAATCCTACCACTTTGGGAGGCCGAGGTGGGTGGATCACCTGAGGTCAGGAGTTCAAGACCAGCTGGCCATCATAGTGAAACCCCATCTTTAAAAAAAAAAAAAAAAGAAAAAGAAAAAAAAGATTCTTTTTAGGTTAGTAACAGTTTTTTTTATTATTATTTTCCATGTACAGTTTTTCTTTTTTTCTTTTTTTTTTTTTTTTGAGACAGAGTTTTGCTCTTGTCGCCCAGGCTGGAATGCAATGGCACAATCTTGGCTCACTGCAACCTCTGCCTCCCAGGTTCAAGCTATTCTCCCACTTCAGCCTCCTGAGTAGCTGGGACTACAGACGTGCACCACCACTCCCAGCTAATTTTTGTATTTTAGTAAAGATGGGGTTTCACTGTGTTGGCTAGGCTGGTCTCGAACTCCTGACCTCAGATGATCCACCCACCTTGGCCTCCCAAAGTGCTGGGATTACAGGCATGATCCACTGTGTCCGGCCCCATGTACAGTTTTTCTTTCTGCTGCTTACACTTGTTCTGCTGGACAACATTGAACAACATTCCATTGTATGAATATAACACATTTTATTTTTTTGCCTATCAATAGGCACTTGGGTAACTTCTGTCTGTTTTCTTTGAGACAGGGTCTCATTGCAGTTGCCTAAGCTGGAGTATAGTAGCTCAATCGTGGCTCACTGCAACCTCGACTTTTCAGGCTCAGGTAATTCTTCTACCTCTCAAGTATTAGTACAACAGGTGTGCACCACCATACCCAGGTAATTTTTTATATTTTTTGTAGAGATGTGGTTTCGCCATGTTGCCCAGGCTGGTCTCAAACTCCTGACCTCAGATGATCCACCCACCTTGTCCTACAAAAGTGTTGGGATTACAGGCATGAGCCACCATGCTCAGCCACTTCTGTCTTTGGACTATCATGATTAATAGGCCGGGCGTGGTGGTTCACGCCTGTAATCCCAGCACTTTGGGAGACTGAGGCGAGTGGATCGCTTGAGGTCAGAAGTTCAAGACCAGCCTGACCAACATGGTGAACTATTTTTAAGCGTACTGTTCAGTGGCACCAAATCTATTCACACGGTTGTGCAGCCATCACCACCATTGTCTCCAGAACTTTTTCTTTTTTCTTTTTTTTGAGACAGAGTTTTGCTTTTGTTACCCAGCCAATGGTGCCATCTTGGCTCACCACAACCCTCACCTCCTGGGTTTAAGCGATTCTCCTGCCTTAGCCTCTTGAGTAGCTGGGATTACAGGCATGCACCACCACACCCAGCTAATTTTGTATTTTTAGTAGATGGGGTTTCACCATGTTGGTCAGGCTGGTCTTGAACTCCCTACCTCAGGTGATCTGCCCACCTCAGCTTCCCAAAGTACTGGGATTACAGGTGTGAGCCATCATGCCCAACCTGGTTTGTGTTTTTAAATGTCCGCTTACTATAGCAAGAAGGAATTGGTGGAGAGCCCCACCAGAGGTGAGGACACTACCTCAGCAGCTATTCCAGGTGACTATCATGGTCTGGAGTTCAAGACCAGCCCGGACAACAGAGTAAAACTCTGTCTCTATTAAAAATACAAATATTGGCCAGGCACGGTGGCTCACCCCTGTAATACCAGCACTTTGGGAGGTCAAGGCAGGCGGATCACCTGAGGTCAGGAGTTCAAGACCAGCCTGGCCAACATGGTGAAACTGCCTCTCTACAAAAAATACAAACATTAGTGGGATGTGGTGGCACACATCTGTAATTCCAGCTACTTGGGAGGCCGAGGCAGGAGAATCTCTTGAAACCAGGAGGCAGATGTTGCAGTGAGCCGAGACTGAGCCACTGCACTCCAGCCTGGGCCACAAAGTGAGACTGTCTCAAAAAAAAAACAAAAAACAAACCCATTTTAAGCTGGGCGTGGTAGTTCACGCCTGTAATCTCAGCACATTGGGAGGCCGAGGCAGGCGGATCACGAGGTCGAGAGATCAGATCGAGACCATCCCGGCCAACTTGGTGAAACCTCTTCTCTTAAAAAAAAAAATTAATAAAATCAAATTTAAAAAAAGAGAAAAAGTAAACCTACTGAAAATGTGTCTCTTATTGATGTGGATTGTAATTAAACTTTCTTCATTCCATAATGGAAGATAAAGGTAGACTCTCCTCTAAACAAATTGATCTGGCAGCTAGCATATAATTTCATTTGGCGTTGGTTAATAGGAGATAGAAGATATTAAACATTTTACAAGGTGAAACAAAATGAGATTGACTATAATTAGCAAGTGTCATAATCTGATTTACCAATGTAATTTTTACCTCTTTTTTTTTTTTTTTTTTTTTTTTTAAGACAGAGTCTTGCTCTGTCGCCAGGCTGGAGTGCAGTGGTACAATCTCAGCTTACTGCAATCTCCGCCTCCCCAGTTCAAGCAATTCCCCTGCCTCAGCCTCCCCAGTAGCTGGGATCACAGGCATGCATCACCACACCTGACTAATTTTTTGTTTTTTAGTAGAGACAGGGTTTCACCATGTTGGCTAGGATGTCAATCTCCTGACCCATGATCTGCCCGCCTTGGCCTCCCAAAGTTCTGGGATTACAGGCGTGAGCCACTGCACCCGGCCACCTCTTTTAATAATAGCACACATTGGGCGGGCGTGGTGGCTCATGCTTGTAATTTTAGCATTTTGGGAGGTTGAGGTGGATTGAACTCCTGAGGTCAGGAGTTGGAGACCAGCCTGGCCAACAAAGTGAAACCCCATCTCTACAAAAAATACAAAAAGTATCTGAGAGTGGCAGCAGAGGTTTGTAATCCCAGCTACTTGAGTGCCTGGGGCAGGAGAATCACTTGAATCTGGGAGGAGGAGGTTGCAGTGAGCCGAGATCCCCACCGTTGCACTCCAGCCTGGGTGACAAGAGTGAAACTTTGTCTCAAAAAGAAAAGAAAATAGCACACATCAAACACGAAAGAATCACATAAAAGCTCTGACGGTTTTATCCAGTGTGTTTTGAATAATTTGGTGGTTTCCAACACAATTCTTGTCACATTAAAATGGAATCAGCTTTACTGATGCAATTGTTCAGCCCGTTTGAAGGTACCCCCACCCCCACCCCAGAGTGTGGAGTCCCAGGATCGAGTATTGAGAATAGCTGAAGAAGAATTGCTCATGTTTAAACGTTAGACAGTCTTTCTTAGTAGTCAATAGTTCTTCCCCGGCCTGCTTCCCTTTCCTCTTGGTACTGTCTCTCAGGACTGATGCATTCTGTGACTAATGATCAGGAAAAGAAGGAGCAAAGTCACACAAAAATTATCATTTTTCCACTACTTACTCTACCATGTATGTAAAATACAAATATCTGATACAGACCAAAATACCACATTTCTAAGGCCATGTTTTCCTTTAATAGCTGTAGGATTAAACAGGGAAATGCGAGCCCTGAGGATTTAAGGTGACTGGAGTGAGCATTGAAACAGGCTTCCTCGGGACTCCATGTTTGATCCCCTTCCATGAACACTCTTGTGCTCGTGAAAGCTGTTTTTCTCTCTCCTGGATTTTCCCTCTGGAGTCCCACGAACACTCCCTTCGTGGAAGCCTGTCTTCACTTCCTAAACGCCATCTCTCTCTCTATTCCCTTGCACTCAGTGTAGAAGCTGTTTTCCTCTCCTGGATTCCATCTTTCTGGATTCTCTCACTCAGTGTGAGAGTTAGTTGCTTATTTCTCTCTCCCTCTCTCTCTCTAAATAAATCACCTTCTACCAGCGGAAAAAAAAAAAAAAAAAGCAACAGGCTTCCTTTTTGGGGCTCCAGGAGGCCTTTCCACCCTGGAGCAAACCCACAGCTGTATTGGGACGGGTGAGACTGCATTTTCCTTTTGTAAAGCTGTTGTGATCCTGGGTAACTGTGGAGGTAAAAGATTTGGAAGATAATTCCCTTCAGACTATCCAAGGTCTCATAACCCTTGGAAAGTGTTTGTGTTCGAAGACTTGACCTTGGGATGGTCTATGGGAGTCAGTATGTTTAACACCTTTGGGAACCTCCATCTCCACTGGCTTGGTGGTCACAGAGAAAGAGGCTGACTCTAGTCTTCAAGATGTAACAACCAAAGTGCTGAGGACACGCCGGAGCCAGGCGTGGTGGTGTGAGACTGTGGTCCTAGCTACTTAGGAGGCTGAGGCAGGAGGAGCCTCTGAGCCCAGGAGTTGGAGCCTGTAGTGAGCTAGGATAGCATCACTGCTCTTCAACCTGGGCAACAAAGAGAGACCCCCATCCCCTCTCTAAAAAAAAAAAGGAAGTTCTGGAACTTGCCTCAGGCCACACAGTTGCTAAGTCAGAGCCAGCAATTAGAGCGTCTGTGAATTTGTCTTCACAACACACCCACTTTTCCCCACCTCCACTCTGCCAACACCTTTCTGTCCAACTATTCTGAAGTCTGGTTGTCTGCAGAACCCTTTTATGACCATTATCTCTTCTCACCCTCACGGCAACTTTGTCAGGTCAGTGTAATAATCTCTACTTAGTAACAAAGCGGGAGTAAGAGATAAGCCAGCGCAGGGGGAGGCTGGAATGTCTGTGTCAGCCACAGCCAGACTGGGAGCACATCCTGTTGGGAAAGTGTTTTGGGAACCGACGCTTGGGCACAATACAGGGCATCTGGAGAAACACAGAAACCTCAGTTACCCGGTAATTCAAGAACCTGCCTTTTCTAGAAAATATTGAAATGACTATAAGAAGCTAAAAAAAAAAAAGAAAAAAAAAGGGAGGTGGGGACGGGGCTGGGAGAAGGGGTCACCTTTTCAAGCAGAAGGGACAGTGTGATCAAAGGCAGAGGCAAAAACAAAAACATCGTGGTGAAGGCAAGAACGGAAAAGCATTCTGGAATGAAAATGTCAAACGTTGCTCAACCCTCAAGTTACCTTGCCTAAACGTCAGGTGTATTACTTGGATTGTAAGTTACCTTTTCTTTGTTTTTCTTTTATCTTTTCCTGAGACAGTCTTACTCTGTTACCTAGGCTGGAGTGCCATGCGATGTCGACTTACTGCAACCTCCACTTCCCAGCTCAAAGTATCCTTCCACCTCAGCCTCCCAAGTTACTGGGACTGCAGGTGTGCACCTGGCTAATTTTTGTTCATTTTTAGTAGAGACGGGGTTTCACCATATTGGCTAGGCTGGTCTGGAACTACTGACCTCTGGTGATATGCCCACCTCAGCCTCCCAAAGTGTTGGGATTACAGGTGTAAGCCATCGCACCTGGCCCTTGCAATTAAACTTTCTCTATTTCTTATCTTTCACATGAAAAGTCTGGACTATTGTATCTGATTTTATGGAAGCCGTGTTCTGTATTTGTGGGTTCTGAAGTTGTGCTTATGATAGGATTCATTACTGATTGTTTCATATCTTAGAGATGAAGTTGGGCTGAAATGTGGACTGAATGCCTATCTTTTTATTTTTACTTTTATTTTATAGAGACAGGGTTTCACCGTGTTGGTCAGGTTGGTCTCGAACTCCTGACCTCAGGTGATCCCCTAGCCTTGGCCTCCCAAAGTGCTGGGATTACAGGCGTGCACCACCACGCTTGGCTAGTTTTTGTATTTTTAGTAGAGACAGGGTTTCTCCATGTTGGTCAAGCTGGTCTTAAACTCCCTACCTCAGGTGATCCCCTAGCCTCAGCCTCCCAAAGTGCTGGGATTACAGAAATGAGCCACCAAGCTTGGCCTAGTCTATTCTTTAAGCTTTAGAATTTTGGGCCAGGCACAGTGGTTTACAGCTGTAATACCAACACTTTGGGAGGCTGAGGCGGGCGGATCAGCCAAGGTCAGGAAACTCCATCTCTACTAAAAATACAAAATAAGCCAAGCATGGTGGCGCACACCTGTAATCCCAGCTACTTCAGAGACTGAGGCACAAGAATCACTTGAACCCAGGAGGCGGAGGTGGCAGTGAGCCAAAATTGTGTGGCCACTGCACTCCAACTTGGGCAACAGAACAAAATTCCATCTCAAAAAAAAAAAAAAAAAAATTTCATGTGGTTTCTGAAAAAATTGGAGGTTTAAAGCTAGACCAGGCCCTGAAAATGATGGAGAGAAATATAATTGAGACCAACTCATGAACCTGTCTTTATGGAAGGAGGTGCTGCTTTTGCACAGATCTATATATTAAGCTGGAGAAGATTAGGTTGATCATTCCCATTTGATTTCAACATCAGCATCACCTGGGAATTTATTAGAAATTCTAAGTCTCCAATCCCAGACCACTGAATCAGTGACTCTGGGGATGAAGCCAACCATGTATGTTTTACCAAGCCCTCCAGGTGATATAGCTCAAGTTTGAGATTCCTTGTGCTAGAACTATACTGTCCAACATGGTAGCCATTAGATAAAGGTGTCTACTGAGCTCTTAAAATGTGGCCAGTTGGAATTTAGATGTGTTGAAAGTGTAAAATATACACCTGATTTCAAAGGTTTAGTGTGGAAAAAGAAAGCACAGTGGCTCATTAACAATTTTATTTAGATTACAAGTTACAGTGATATTTTTGAGATACTGGTTTACATAAAATACACTACTAAATTAGTTTTACTTGTTAATTTTTAATTTATTATTTTTCTTTTTTTTTTTTTGAGATAGAGTCTTGCTCTGTTGCCCAGACTGGAGTGCAGTGGCATGATCTTGGATCACTTCAACCTCCATCTCCCAGGTTCAAATGATTTTTTATTTTTGAGATAGAGTTTTGCTCTTGTTGCTCAGGCTGGAGTGCAATGGTTTGCTCTCAGCTCCCCGCAACTTCTGCCTCCTAGGTTCAAGCAATTCTCCTGCCTCAGCCTCCCGAGTAGCTGGGATTACAGGCATGTGCCATCATGCCCAGCTAGTTTTGTATTTTTAGTAGGGATGAGGTTTCTCCATGTTGGTCAGGCTGGTCTCTAACTTCTGACCTCAGGTGATTCCCCCACCTCAGCCCCCTAAAGTGTTGGGATTACAGGTGTGAGAGCCACTGTGCCTGGCCTCAAGTTATTCTTGTGCCTCAGCCTCCCAAGGAGCTGGGATTACATGTGTGTGACACCACACCCAGCTAATTTTTGTATTTTTAGCAGAGATGGGGGTTTCACCATGTTGGCCAGGCTGGTCTCAGACTCCTGGCCTCAAGCAACCCATCCGCCAGTGCCTCCCAAAGTGCTGGGATTACAGGCGTGAGCCATCGTGTCCTGACCCTGATTTTTAATTTTTTTTTTTTGAAACGGAGTCTTGCTCTGTTGCTCAGGCTGCAGTGCAGTGGCACCATCTCAGCTCACTGCATCCTCTGCCTCCTGGGTTCAAGCGATTCTCCTGACTCAGCCTCCTAAGTAGCTGGGTTTATAGGCATGTGCCATCACACCTGGATAATATTTGTATTTTTTGTAGAGGTGGGTTTCATCACGTTGGTCAGTCTGGTCTCGAACTCCTGACCTCAGTTTATCTGCCCACCTCGGCCTCCCAAAGTGTTGGAATTACAGGTGTGAGCCACCATACCTAGCCAATTTTTAATTTTTTAAATGTGTCCACTAGAAAATTTAAAATATTTCTATTGGATAGTGCTGATTTAGAATATTGAAATATTCTCTCAATGTTGGAGAGCTCCATTCTAAATTTAAGTTTGGGGAAGAGGTGCTTCTTGTTACATATTTTGTACATTTCCTGCAGAGCAGGAATCATCATCATCGTTATCACCATTGTCCTTGTTGTGATACTCTTTCTCTGGCTAAGAGCAATGTTTGCCTGATATACTGAATAACAGAGGCCCTTCATGCAAAATTTCCAAATAATGTCACCAAGCAGGACTGCTGCAGCAAGTGGCTAGCGCTGGAGAGGGTGTGCCGACTTCGTAGGACCATTATTGTATTACCATATTTCAACTTGGCTGGTGTTAACATGTGAGATAAAGAAAAGATGGTTAAAAAAGTAGTAGGGACTCTGTGTCTTGAAATAAAATTGCCTCCTTAGTTTGCCCTTGCACAGTTGAGCATCAGTGCCTTATTGATCAGAATTAGGAAGTTAATAAGGTTTGCGCTAATTAATCAGATGGGTAGGGACTGGAACTGCACCGCAAGGCTTAATCAAGTCATCAAAGCTCTCAAGCCATGAAGAAGGTAATTAAAGGAAAAGGATGCCTGTTATATAGTAACAGGAGACCAGGAGAGGACATGAGCAAGATAGAGAACCTCCATTTTCTTTTGTACACTTTTCTGATATAAATCAGGCCCAATGACCACAGCACATTGCTTAGCTTCCTATCAGAGAATTAAGTTGAATGAATTTATAAATCACCTTATTGGGTAATTTACTTGCCCTAGACTAAATGTCAATGAAACTATACTTACTTATAACAAACCTGGGCTTTGTGAGGTTCTTTAGAAATGAGCTCTTTTTTTTTTCTTCTTTTCTTTCTTTTGTTTTTTTAAAGATGGGGCGCTTCACCATGATGGCCAGGCTCGTCTTGAACTCCTGACCTCAGGTGATCCATGCACCTCAGCCTCCCAAAGTGCTAGGATTACAGGTGTGAGCCACCACGCCTGTCCAGAAATGAGTTCTTGAGGATAACCTGCAGTTGTCATAAAAGGTTTTAGCAATTTTGACTTACAAGCAACACATAATTCAGTAGTTGATCATTCAACAGATACTCAGTGCCTCTGCTTCCAAACATAGCATTAGACATGGAACCATGGAACTTATCAACTATAGAGAGTTATTTATTCAGGTAAAGTATGCTGCAAGGTGAATGTTGGAGATTCTTGGAAATTATTTCTTTCTTTTTTTTTCTTTTTTCTCTCTCTTTTTTTTTTTACAGACAGGGTCTCGCTATGTTGCCCAGGCTGGAGTGCAGTGGCTATTCACCGGCGTGATCCCACTACTGATCAGCATGAGAGTTTTGACCTGCTCCGTTTCCGACCTGGGCCGGTTCACCCCTCCTTAGGCAACGTGGTGGTCCCCCGCTCCCAAGAGGTCACCATATTGATGCTGAACTTAGTGCAGACACCCGATCGGCATAGCGCACTACAGCCCAGAACCCCTGGGCTCAAGCGATCCTCCACCCTCAGCCTCCTGAGTAGCTGAGACTACAGGCATGTGCCACCACACCTGGCTCTTGGGAAAGATTTCTATACCTGGTACTCAATCAGTCTGTCCCTACACCCTGCCCCTCTTTAAAATCCTTCACTGTACCATTCTCAAACTCAAGCAGAAAAGACATAAGGATGATGTAAGGAGGGGAAGATGTGAAGGGGAAGAAGAGGCATGCAAGTAAACGCAGAGATTCTTGTGTGACCCAGGCATCACTGTGTCTGGATTAGATTCTCCTGGACTGGGGTGATGAACTCAACTCAAAGGAATAGGAGGTGTGCTGCCATTCAAACTGGGTCTGGTCTTGTAGGTTAATAAGAGTATCAACAAAGCACTGCTATCTCTTGGGGACTATCCACCAGACTCTAAGAAAATAGTCTATTGGATTTAGAAACCAAACAAACCTAGTGTCCTTTGTCAAGAGGAATGGGGTTAGAAGAAGTCATATTGCAGGGAAAGGGAACACTGCAACCTCGTCTTTTTTATTTTTCTTTTGTGAGTCAGGGTCTCACTTTGTCACCCAGGCTGGAGTGCATTGGTGCAGTTATAGCTCACTGCAGCTTCAGAGTACCAGGGTCAAGCAATCCTCCGTCTCAGCCTCTTGAGCAGCTAGGACTACAGGTGCACACCACTAATTTTTAATGTATTTTTATTTTTTCTGTAGCAATGGGGTCTGGCTTTGTTGTCCAGGATGATCTCCAGCTCTTGGTCTCAAGCGATCTCCTGCCTTGGCCTCTCAAACTGTTGGAATTATAGGCAAGTGCTGCCAGGTGAAAGCACTCAACGTCATCTTTCTTGTCTCCTCTCTTCCGCCCTTTAAACTCTCTTCTTCCTCCTTTTCTCCCTTTTACAACTCCCAGTGTCTGTGGGGACACATTGAGCTAATTAACATCCGAATGTTCCCTTATTTTCCTTCCCCCAATCCTTGAGTTCTCCTAGAATTTACCAAATCTTATTAAAATGTGAAGAAAAGTCTCCCAACATTAAGTACTCATCCATCCAATGCAATGTATAATACATTATGAAAATAAATAAAAAGAGTGAAGGAATCTTTAACAGACATTAAAATGTTTTGTGAAACTACAAACAAAAAGAATTAAGGTACCTATGGGTTGCCGTTTTGAATCACACTATACCCCTCCTACCCTGATGAACCCATGATAGCTATTAGTTTTAAACAGCCAAAGCCAGGCACTGTGGCTCACGCCTGTAATCCCAGCACTTTGGGAGGCCAAGGCAGGCAAATCATTTGAGGTCAGGAGTTCGAGACCAGCCTGGCCATCATGGTGAAACCCCACCTCTACTAAAACTACCAAAAATTAGCTGGGCATGGTGGCACATTCCTGTAATCCCAGCTAGTCAGAAGGCTGAGGCAGGATTATCGCTTGAATCCAGGAGGCAGGGGCTGCAAGTGGCTCTTGCCTGTAATCCCAGCACTTTGGGAGGCCAAGGCGGGTGGATCACCTGAGGTCAGGGGTTCGAGACCAGCCTAGCCAACATGGCGAAACCCCGTCTCTACCAAAAATACAAAAATTAGCTGGGAATGGTGGCACATGTCTGTAATCCCAGCTACTCAGGAGGCTGAGGCATGAATCACGTGAACCTGGGAGGCAGATGTTGCAGTGAGCCAAGATTGCACCACTGTACTCCAGCCT